>JALPQI010013529.1:0-31365 GCA_025490895.1 Thaumatotibia leucotreta | reverse complement strand
TACTTAAATATGTATCTGGCATGAAAGATACAAGTTAAGTTGTCATCAGTTGTAATTTTCCCCACAACCGATGTCGTAGTTTTGCAAATATTACAAAAAGCCGCAAAATACCCATGGTCAATGTGCGAATTACAGAAGGCCATTTGAATTATCGCATTTGTCTATGTCTATGCCTTTAAATAATTTCTACAATGAATCAGCATTTATGAGAAGTACAATCGTCAAGACACTTTGATTAAGGTTAAGTCTTTAAGAACAAGTAGAAAATGGTTTAATTCAGCGAGAGCTTTTTGATCGGAAATTATGAATGTAATAATAATAATTTGGCATTAAACTTTCGTAAAAACAACAACACACGACAAACAATTAAAACAGGAACAGAAGTAGAAATCTGAATGTCACAGAAATAAATCAAACCCAATCATGCTAAGAGTATTAGAGTAACTTCAGAACTATGTACAGATGAAGTGCAAAATATTTTTTTTGATGTTATTTGAGTTGATGATCTTTATTGAGTATCTACATGGAAACGCCTAGAGTATTTATTCGAATACCTACGTTAGACTCCAAGCTGTCCGACTCCGATTTGAATCATGAATTATGTTATACCTAGAGTACAAGTAGTCTAAAAGTAAAGCTTAATATTTTTAATTCATCGTTTCAGTCACTTCCTTGCTTCATTTCACAACAAATCATAATTATCCTTATCCTGATTATAGATTCAGAACAGAGAAAGAGTTAAAAATAACAACAACTAAAAAGCAAAAAGAGAAATAATTTCACACCACATCGACATCGACAGAACCGGTACTTTGCCAATTGCGGCTAGTAAATAAACAACTATCCTAATGCTAAAGTAGGAAACGCTTAGAAACCTCGCTCGGTTTCCGACGAGTTTCCCAAACGGAAAGTAGGTGAAGTGGGTTCCTTGTCTCGTTTCAATTGCTAACCAAGCATGAGAGCACACCTTTGAGAATGGCAATAAAATGTATGATTCAATCGCGTAGTACACATTTTTGCCGGAGTGGATCTTTTGGTCAGATATTAAATCTTTTCCGGATCCTAGATCAAATGGGACCATTTCAGGGCATTTCTCAGAGTGTTAACGGACATCTCATTCATGTGGTCACGTTTTTTTGGAAGTGGCTGCATCTTTTGGTGCCATTTTCGGCCATTAAATACAGAACCCGTTTCTCTATAAGACAACCAAAACCAACCTCAAATCATTCAGCCACTTCCAAAAAAACATGACCAGATGATCGAGATGTCCGTTTACGCTCTTAGAAATACCCTTCGGATCTTCATAAATACATTTGGAAACCTCGCCCGGTTTCCGACGAGTCCATTTTGCGCCATTTTTGTACTATACGCTTAAAATATCCGGTTTCCAGAACTCGGGAGATTTTTTGAAAGTGGGAAGGCCAAGGGCAGATTTTTTTAGAACTTTTCGGATATTTTTTCAGCCGACATAGGAGCGAATCAGAATACGCAGCTGACAAGACTAGTACAACGCATAGTACTCGTTCGTGTTGGTGCACGCGCGCCATGCTTTTGTGAGTGAGATAGATAAGACAAGGGTAACTGCGAGGTTACCGGAGCGGGGGGCAGCACTTTCGGTGGGAGGCAGGGCGTGTCCATACTGTACTATTGGGAGCGTCAATATAGGACAACCGCCTGTTCACCCTTAGTTGTCTTATTAAGTTAACAGCTTTTTAACCTTTAAATCATCGCTACACTTACTCAACTTCGGATCTACAGCAATCAACCACGGAAAAATATATTTACTTTCAATGAATACGGGTGACATAGTTAAAAGCAAAATGATTTTGTGTCAAAATTGAATGGAAGATTACATTGGAACAAAACAAAAATAACATTGTTGTAAGATCATAATTACCTCATTAAACTTTTGGACAATGGCTGCTCTTCTGTACTTGACCCTTTAGTCTTTAACATAGTCATAGTGTAGCCATCAGCTGTCATGTCAAACATTTTGTGACAGCGGGACTTTTGTACGATGTACTCGAATACATTCAGAAAGTGAAGTCACGTGAGATAAAAATATCTAATTTCATTAATTGCCCTTGTGACACGACAAAAGACTTGTATCCTTCACTGCAAATAGAAGCTATAGGTTATCGGTCTAGTCAAATATATGTCTATGCCACCGTCGCACGCGCACTGTCAGGCCCCCAATCATAGAATACCCACTTCGTAAACCAAAATAATTATCAGCGATGCGCGAATTGCACAATCCACGCCCGCGCTAACTCGACGTGACTTTGACATACTTGCCGATCAATGGACACCGCTTCCAGCGATCAAACTTATATGTAAAGTGTGTTATGAAAATATTGTGTTAAGTATACTTTTGTCGTGATCGAAATTGAGTGTTTTTAAAATAATATGACGATTTTGACATGACCTTATGCATCCCACATCAGAATCAAGACAACGTCAAACTAAAATGACGTTTGGTACCGCTGCCTTGGACGCAAAGCTTTTAAGGCACGGGTTTATTATAAAACGTTATTACATTAACTAATTAATACCTGTAATTAGATTTATTTTATAACTGTGTTGACATGAAAACGCAAAAGATTTAGTAGGTTCGTGAGTTTTAGTTTAAGATCGCTTGAAAAATGGGTCCTAAGAACTTAATAAGACTTAGGGTCTCTCCAAATCAGCCGACACGAAATCGGCGTAAGCTTATGTCTATGGCATAAGATCGAAAATCTGATGCCGTATCAGCCGAGCTGATATGCGCCGATCCATGGCGATCGACGTTCTTTTCACTCTTATGCCGTGTCTATTGATTTGGGGAGACCCTTAACCTTTCCAATGCTGCTGTCAAAAAAATTCCTTGAAATTTATAAATTAAAATCCTAACGGGTTGTGACGGATACGGGACAAGGCATACGAAGGCTTAAGTCCTTTAATCGTTAATTACACATCTATTAGTGTAGGTACATCAGAAACTCACAATGCAATAGAAATGCAACAATATTAAATGTTCAATAGCAACTAAAATCAGCTATGTCAGCGTTCTGAAAACGTCTGTGTGCGTAGCCAAAAGACCAATCGCTAACGCTAATTAAAGTATCGTAATTAGTATGATTTAAAATGGGATATTTACCATGTAAATTGAAATTATTGAACAGCTGATATTTCGGCGCTGTTGCAAATGCAATCTACACGGAGTAAGTGACTAAAACTTGCAGTTTATCAGATATTCCGTGAATGTTATCTTAAAAACTTATACAGGGTGTTCGTGAGTATACCAACAGACTTGAAAGGTGTATTCCTGACCACATTTTGAGACTATAATGTCATGTGAACTTTTCTGGACTCGGCTTAGTTTAAGAGATAATGACGTGTTTTTCAAAAAACTATTTTCATCATAAGATTCATAAGTCACTGACAAATGCCTGCACGATTAAAATTCTTACACTAATAGTTTTCATCTTGACATACTCACTGACGAAAGTTAAAGAAAATGACAAAAAAGCATCAGAAAAATGTTCAATTAAAAAAATATATAAAAAAAAATAAAATTGTTTATTTACCAGAAAACCTTAGTTACATAATAATGACAATATTTTGTGGCTCCACACTAGGCTATGCCTATATGGCTATATATAAAACCATTGAAAAAAATTCTTTCTCTAAGATTTATTACTGGCATAAGCATAAAAAATTCAAAAAATCACAAAAAAAATTTTTTTTTGTCCGAAAATTACATATATCTATATTATGAGATATATGTAATTTTCGGACAAAAAAAATTTTTTACTTCTTTTGACACCAAAAATGCATTGGTAAAGTCTGTCGGTATACTCGTTCCACCCTGTATAACTTATCGGAATTTACTCTCTCTGCCACTCTTTCTTGCGACAAAGACAGCAGCGTTTAGTTTGCGACTGACCGTGAGCGATTTGTATCTTGGCTATGCACCTTGCGACCAAAAGAGTCTAACGATATGAATATTGTTTAAGATAATAAAAACCTTTAAACTCTTCAGTTCAAATAGCAACGTCTACAAAGTTCAAGGCCATGGACCCATGGTGTTCTTTATCGATTAGCAAATAAGAAAAAATGTTCGCTTGGGCTCTATAAGTCTATACTCCGAATTAGCATCTGAGAACATTAAACATTTATCCTCGTTAAAAATGGTTTTATTTGCGACACACCAACATAGCACCTTTGTTTGGTCGTCTAGTAAAAAAAACACGTCCAGGATACGAAGTTTCAGTTTTATTTAAATAAAATGAAACGGGTTTAAACGGGTTATGCTTTTGTTCGTTTTATTCGCATAAGGGCCACTTGACAATCAGATCATAACAGGTAGGTTACTGCTTTCATAAATCAATCAAGGTCAGTAATAAAGCCAAACCCGAAACGTCGATACACGCATTAAATAGGTCTACACTATTGAAAGAAGATATTTAATACTTAAGAAGTTCTAAAGGTAGAAACTGACCTAGCTTATATAGAAAAGTAGTTCTACAATGTCACCAGAAGTGATAGCGTGTATTTACAATGTTTTCAGTATAATATTTGCAAGAAAAAAAACGGACAGTAATAAAAACGAAAGCCTGAATCACATCTTTGCATTAGAAAAATACAAAACACTTAAAAGGATTCCTCTGACCATAAATTAATTAATTTAGAGAGTAACTGAAAGCGTTATTTCGTTCAAAATCGTTAAAATTTAAATGCTGTGTTGCAATAACTATTCAAAAGAGATTTTTTAAATATGAGGTATTATAATATACCAAAGAAATACAGAAGTTTTCTAAAAATATTTTTTTTGGTTTAACGTATGTTATGAAAGTTTTAATTTGGAGTTATATATATTTGGAGTTAGTTGGAGGCTTAATTTAAGAATGTTCGTAACGTACAAAAAGCACGGGCATGTGTCCGCTTCGAAGCACTGGGAAGATAACACTGATCCAGACCGCGTTAGTGTGCATGACATGTACTTGCAGCGGCGCATCGGAAACGTGGAGTGATATCACCCAGTAGGCGTACTGGTGCCGCGTCTAATCATTTGTCATCGTTGCCATTATGTTTGTGCGTAAGTGACGCGTAACACGATAAATATATAAAACGGGACCATCATAAGCAAGGATCGGACAAACGCCCGTCATTTTGAAAACATAACCCTGTTCCTTACAGTAGAGACGTCCTTATCTTATGATGTTGACTTATTTTATTCAATAAGATATTTTCTTAATAACACTATCACAAAGTATAAATTTAGGAGATCGCAACTCCTTTTTACTTGTACACACCTTCATTGTGAGTTTGTGATCCAAAAACGATTTAGATTTTTTGATATTGAATTTCGATATATTGAGTGTATACTATCTTCTTCGGTTACCGCGATAATTATTCATGAATTAAAACTATTTACCTATATCGCGTATATTATTTAATTTTACTTAATTCGTTTATTGGTCACAATCATGATATGTATAACTTGTACAAGTAAGACAGAATTGGGATCTCCCAAACAGATACTTGTGATAGTGTTATTCATTTTTTTTCTTATAGAATAAAATTTATTTTAAGATCATAAGATAAGGAAGTCTCTACTATAAGGAACAGGGTTATGTTTTCAAAATGACGGGCGTTTCTCCGATCCTTGATCATAAGCCTTACACTAAGACACTCACCGATCGTATGTCCTCATATATGCCGTTAAGGTCGTCCTCCAGCAAGCGATAAGGGTCGACGATCTGTGTGCCGTAGTCGGGCAGGGAGCCTGTGGATGTGCTCTGGAGACTGGAGGCGAGGCGTCGAGCGACGCCCGCGACGCTGGGCGTACTCGCACCGGCCGAGCCGCAGGCTGGCCCACATGTGGTCACGCGCTGTAACAAATGAAGATCGTGAATGTGCTTTCTTCAAAAATGTGCTTTCGTACAAACGCGTGTATATTTTGATAATTTGAATTTTCTTCCGAGTTATTAGTTAATACATATATTTTTGAGCATATTTTTTATAATTTCACTCCTCTGGTCACGAAAGGGAACTGCGATTTTGATAAAAACTGTTTGTCCGGGACATCGGTGGACTTTTTCGTGGAATGTATTAACTAAGGTCCTCCGCTTACGCGGCTTGCCCGGAACGGACGCTACATGAAATTGATTGAACGACGCTACGAGTAACTGGTGCGGGCGCGCGTGACGGATTTTCTCTCAATTTATCATATTCCTAGCACATTTTCCATAAATTTATCATACTCCTAGGACATTTTCTTGGTGAGAGCTAATGCCAAGAGGATCAAAAACGAAGTGCTCCCAAAACCTCAATGGCAACGGGCATGCAATATTGGGATATTTAGGATATTCTGATAAATGATTATTAACTACTCCAAGCTCCAATACCATAGGGTGAAAGAGGTCACGGGTTTATATTTAAGATTACCCGTCGATTTACGTATAGGTAATGGTATATGGCCGCAATGAAAGGCATAGGAAACCTAGTTTCCCTTTTACACGTAGGTCCACCTACGCAGAGTATGTTTAGTCTTACAGAACCGAGCTTACGAATATACGAGGATATAATGAAGCTAAAAGTGCGCTAAATTATAAATAATCTCAGAATATGTACCAACTGTTGTTTTCATACAATTTCGCTAGAGCTAAACAGTAAACACCGAATCGCAGTGTCACGAAATACGGTAGCTGAATTAGCATCAAAATACACGATGCTCTAAAATTCTACTTGTAGTCATAGAAGCACATTATGTTGTAACGAGCTACGCAAATTGAAGAAAGAACTCCGTACGTTTATGTTTAGTGGAAGTAACTAAGGTACTTTGGAATAATTGCGGTCATTGGGCTTTGAAAGGATTTGTTCGCAATATGCTACTTGTGTTTCTGTTTATATTAACTTCTTATACTGAATGCAAATTTAATATACAATAACCCCCTTATTGATAAACGACTCTTAACTTTAAGTTGGTAAGTATTATTTGTCTCTTTCGCTCTTATATACACTTATCAAGCAATCAATTTTAATTTACCGAATAATTTTTTTACTTGAGTACGTGACCAAAAAACAGTTTCGTACCGCTAAATAAAATATTTAACTTGAACTTGGGACTACTTCAAAATTGTACTTGAAACATAAGCGACACGAACAGAAGTATGTCTTGTTCAATGTCAAGGCACGCATAAGATTTCTGCACAGCTGTGGTATGAAATCAAAATATGATGGGACTAAAATATGATCACGCCAATAGTATCGATCGATGGTAGAAACTAGAAATATGTTGGGGGTTCTCAAAAAGGCATTTATCCAGTAATTTTACAACTGCAGCTTGAGTCTGTTTTATTATACAAGCTTACAGCGCGTAACGGTTATAATATAACACTCAGGACACTAATAGTACTGGACTATCACGCCATTTTACTTTCAGAATGTTCGCGGCGGGACTGCACAGGTGGATTTTTTGCATATGCGAATCAAGTAATCTGAAAACGTTTGCGGTTAAAATATAATGTACCATTATCCAAGCACTGGACTTCATTCCCTACATGTGGACAGAGATATACACAAAGACAATTAGTTATTGATGAAAATCATTGTATTGCCTAAAATAACTACTACTACTCCTTTGGCGCATCGACCCAAAGTGAGTCTTGGCCTCCAACACAACTGTTCGCCACTGACTCCGGTTCTCGGCAATATCTCACCAGTCTTTAACCTGGAGCTAGCAGATCACGGTCCCGCATCTAGGACATCCGCCCATCGATATCTCGACCGCCCAGTCGGCGTGCTGTCGGTTTTCCCTTGAATGCTCTTTTCACCGCTCGATCGCTTCCCATACGCTATATGTGGCCGAGCCACGGAAGTCGCTGCGCCTTTGTAACACCAAAGATATTTGGCTCCGCAAAAAGTTCCTGAATTTTGGCGGTTTTGCGAATTCTCCAGCTGCCATCTTTGCGTTAGCCCGAGGATTTTGCGGAGAATCTTTCTTTCAGCCACTAAAAGCTTGCACTCTTCTTTCAAAGTTAGTGTCCAAGCTTCACATCCGTATATTAAAATAGGTCGTATCACGGTTTTGTACATTCTGAGCTTAGTTTTCCTGCTCAGAAGTCTGGACACCAAAACTTTATATGTCTAAAATAAAGGCTATTTTATTTATCACTATTTAATAAGTGTCCCATATTATTGTCACTTCATAGTGACAAAAGTGTGATAAGAATGATAAGGGAACGAGTAGACATAAATAATTTTCCGTATGTATTTGTTAGATACAAATTGTGACTCATCTCATTGGTAACTTTCGTAACCTTTATTGCCACTTTTAATACTTCGCATAAGAACCTTACAATTAGAAAAAGATATCGGATGACATCATGTATCCCAAGTACATGTAACCGCAAAAATCAATACGGTAGCAAAGTTTAGCGAAGGGTGCGGCAAGTGCCCTTAGCTATGCGGCGGCGGCAGTGACCGCGATACGCATTTCGCAATGCGTTTATGCAACTGCAGGTAAGTGCAGCCGATGGGCCCCGACCGGCCGTTGCAAAACCGACGCACGTATGCAGCGTGCACGCATGCTCGAAGCGTAAACAAGCTGGTTCCATACGAGAAAAATCAATTGGGTAGTACAAACTACCTAATACTGTCCTGCATTATTTCTGTCACAATAAGCTTTAGTGCAATGAAAATTAAGGTCCGACCGAGACCCATATTTTAGTCTCGGCCGAGACCGAGACCCAGACCGAGAATAAATTTGTTTCTCGGCCGAGACCGAGACTTGGTAGAAAGGATAAAAACTTATAAATTACATAATAAATCCCTATCGAATACCTATAGTAAGTCCAACGTCAAACTAAACAGCAATTTTTTTGGATATTTTCTTTTTCGATTTTTTTTTATGTAGGTACCCCAAAAACCGGTATTCGAATTTTAGGTATTTTTTATCGATAGTATGATAGGGGTCGCTTACTCTAAATTATTCCTTCCGTTCATTTTAAAGTGAAATTGAAGTCAGTTCATGTCAATATGACACCAATAAACTCGCAGTAAGTTCGCGAGATGGCGTCAAGCTCGCCAATTACAGCTCATTACGAATCTCGGCCACGGCCGAGAGTCCCGGCCATTTTTGGCCGAGAGCCGAGAGGGATATCTCGGCTCGATTTTTGGCCGAGAATGCCGAGACCGAGACCGAGATCTCGGTCGGACCTTACCAGTCATATACACGTTTAATCCGCCGCAAGCAGAAAAAATATAAGCCATTCAATTTCAAATGGTCAAACAAAAAGTTTCAATATTTTATGAATATACTTATGTAGTTTAAGGTCGTGATTACATTAGATATCATATTGTAGATAATATGTTAGCGTGTAACGGTTACTACATACATACCATCTCAAAAACCACGCATGCAAAACTTGTGATGAAAAACATGATATTTTTAGGGTAAGGTATTTATTACTAGTTATATTGCTCGTAATAAATTACAAGTTTCGTGGAAGAAATCAACTAATTTTTAATTAAATATTTTGTTATGTGTTTATTTAAGTAGTTACAGTAAAATACAATATAATATTAGATATAGGTACCAAAGAAGATTAACCCTAGTTCATCAACGTCCAAAGTGGGATTAGGTTCCACGTAGTTATGTCAGTTTTCGCGGCTGATGCCTAAACCAATTCGAAAACTACCTAATTAGGTTTCTTTCTTAGGAATATGACAAATAATATTTATAAGGCGTAATAAATAAATTAGGAAAATGTTCCACAAAAAAAAATCACATGACATAATATATTATTCAGTGTTAAGTGACCTCAGTTGTGCAAGAGGAAATGCCGTAGTAGGTACTTTACTTATTTTTTTATTACTTTACTTACTTTACTTATTTGTGTGCAGTTCTAATAATATGACACGTGATGATATAATAATGATAAATGACAAATTCTTATTTACACGATAATCAATGGCTCAATGTAGAACAGGTGTCAGTTGCAGAATATATGTGAATCTGCTTTTTAGTATGCTGCTGCCCATCATCAATCACTTCATCTTTAAAACCATCTTTAAAACAACGCAACGGATTTTGATGAGATTTTTTTTAACAGGTAGAGTAATTCAAGAGGAAGGTTTTTATGTAGGAATAGTACCCGTGCGAAGCCGGGGCGGGTCGCTAGTTTTTAATATAATATTAATGGTCAGTGACACTTCAATCCCTTTGTAGACTCTTAACGACACCCACGGGAGAAGTTGGGGTGGTGACAATGTATGCTTTTTTTTTCATTCTGAATTTGAAAAGGACTAATTACTGTCAGATATTAAAGGACCAAGAAAATGGCACGTACGGAAATCAAACGATTTCAATAGAACTAAGGACAAAACAAAAAAATAAAAAGACAAGTTAAATTGTCAAATGTTATGAAATAAAGAATTTTGAATTTGAATGTCGTTTTCATGAAAGTATTTTTGCGTACTTTTTACATGCGATAAGTTACATTTTAAGTATTATTATTATTGTCAAGTCTATCAAATTATTCCCGAAGGATATCGTGAGTTGTGACATCTGGTAGGAACTGCGCGGATCTGTCGTGGCACTATCGGTGCACGAAGCTTTCCTCGCGCGATCAGACCGGTCGTCCTTGATTGCAATGTGGTTTATATGTAGTAACCCATTTGTTGCGACCGATCAGCTATGTAGCTTAGTTTTTGACGCAAAACTAGCATCGGCATAGGGAGGTAAGTACCGTATTACTAACGAATGTGTTAGAATTCCGACGGCGTCTACTTTTAATGACTCAAAATTGAAATCCGCTTATAAACCGTAATGCATACAATCATACTTGCGAGCAAAAAAATAAGTTTTAAAACAAAATAACATTAACTGGAACTAACATTTCTATAACTTCCGCGACACATGCATGCTTAGAAGTGTGAAGAAAATCATTTTAATATCATATCATATTCAAAACTTCTTTCCTAATATTCCGTTAAAAATGCCCACTCGTCAACTTATTAACACTCGGGAAAATTCAAAGATTGCGTTGCGATTGACGTAACAAACGTAAAAATCAAACAAATGATCGTAGCAGCTAGGTATCTGTACTCATTACTAATGTATATTTGTACACTTTGTACATTCACAATTCCTAATAAAGACATTAAGCATAGCGGTAATACCCAAGTTGAGAAAATTTGCACTTCTCTCTAAGAATAGATTAGTACATAATTCAACAGTGTAGGAGGTAACAAATAGAGCGCGTATGTTATTATGTAAATATCTCATGTTTGAATACGCACATCACCTCTAATATATAATGCACGAAAACGTGTATTGTTTTGAACAAATTATTTCCAAATCATTAGTTCGCAAATGCAAATGAAGAACCTCGACACATATAACTGTTTTTGGTGTAGATAATGCACGCGTATTAATTTAGAGACAAAATTAAGTACAGTAGGAAATCATAAATTAGTAAATTACGATACAAGTTCGAAACGAGTGGAGATAAATTCAAGCACGACCGACGGGAGTGCTTTAAATCGACACGAGTTTTTAATTTCGTTTTACTAGCTACTGCTAGCTGCACTAGCTGAAAATGTTTTTTCAGTACAGATGACGCTTTTTTTACACGATAGTGCGAGAAGTGGATCATTTTACATCAGGTCGAAATCTTCAGACGGCCATATACCTATGTCTACTGAAAAACATCGTACGATACACGTGCGAAAACCAAATTCGTAACTCGAATTCTTAATTTTTTTCGCACTTTTATCGTAATGTACCATTTCAGTTATTGTGCTTTTTACGAACTAGTGCCAGAAGTGGGTCGTTTTTTGTCAGCGCGAAACACCCATCTGTACGCGAAAACGTCGTACCTACGACACACGTGCGAAAAGGAAATTCGTGACCTTATTTCATGGTATAATATTAAATGCTGAATTTATCTGTTTTGTTTTGTCCTGTCATGCTTGTTATATTTGCCACGAATAAATTATTTGTATTTGTATTTTATTTGTATTTTTGCACACTTGTATTATATTTTAATGTACTATAGTGTAAAAAATTTGCATGAGAATTTTTAGAAGGGCAAGTATGCACGAAAAATAAGTTATGTGTGGCTATTCCGAACGCGTTTATTAGACAAGTATTTAATTGCTTAATAAACTATGTCAAAGTATAGTGGCTTCGATTTAATCTTTTTTTTAACAAACACTCACATGGTGTGTTATTTAGCGTACGGACAGTTGGTGGCATTTGTCACATAGTGATGCCTATGTGACAAATGCCACCAACTGTCCGTGGAATCGATATTAAGTACTTATTATTTTGATTAAAGTAATAAATATTTTATTTATACTTTAGGTACATAAAATCTGCGTGTAATAATCATAATCAAATAATAAATTAATTAAATATAATCAGTTCTACGAACAGAATTAAAGTGTTCTATGACATATTTTTGAGCATTATTATAATACACCTTACTATGCCTTTGACTGTACTGATAGCTTGTATTCCATAATAAAATGCGCGTAACACAGTGAAACCAGTGGGTTACGCGCAGTTATCCAACTAAATACGAAATCATAAGCCACGTTACGAATCAAATATTCTCCGTTCAATCATTGATCGCCCGAAGAATATCAATCGAAAATGTTAATTACTATCAATGTGCCAAGATTGAACATATGTATTGACACTTGATCGATTGTAACGAGCTTATCTCCTTTCAATAAGGTTGACATAAAAAATGGTTGTGTCAACTATGGGTAGGTACCATATCCATTGTTTTAGCTGTCCAATGACAGACCTTATGGCTTTCGTAATATGGTCCACCTATACAGTTCACATATTCTTATGTATGCTCAAGCGGTGTGGCTGAGTGGTTTAGACGTTTGACTTTAAAACCGGAGGTCGTGGGTTCAAATCCAGGCTCGTACCAATGAGTTTTTCCGAAACTTATGTCGCGAAGAAATTAAAAGCTGTATGTGAAGTTCCCAACCCGCTTAGGGCCAGCGTGGGGACTATAACCCAATCCTTCTCTTGAAGTTTGAAGTTTGAGGCCTGTGCCCAGCAGTGGGACATTATATAGGCTAAAATATTATGTACAGTTCACAATATTGCTGTTTGTACCAGGTACGCACGCACGTTGCATATGGGTACACGTGTTCTACACAATTCGGTTGAAAAGTCCTCGTAGTGTACATACACGAAGGCGGAAACTCACTCGTTCATATTTTGTTTCTTATTGTCATGTCTTTAAAGGTCAGTTTCGACTTTTCGATCATTCCGCATCTTCGTGAGTAGTGCGAACTATAGCAGTTTGTATGTTGCAATTTAATTAGTCTTTTAAGGATGTACACAAACTGATTTTTGTAAAGTTTAGGTACGCTAAATAGCGGAGGAAATATCTACTTAATACATGATATTTGAATAAATTCTGGTAAAGAGAAGTGCTACTTAATCTGACCTTATTATTAAAAGTTGTTGTATTGTCAGCAGAAGGTTGTTTGTAAGTTTTTTTAAATTGTTAAATGGGTCAAAGTTAATGCAAAACATGGTGTAATTCTGGGGAAATCTTACATAAGATTCAGGTATACAGTATGTATCACCTCGTAGAGCAAAGAAAGAAACCCATTAATGTTTAGATCATACTAAGCAACTTTTACTATGGGGCCAAACCCGAATTCACGAAAAAAAAAATTGACAGTTCCATACATTTTGATTGCGTGATCATGAACACGTTGTATGGGAGAGTAATTTTTTTTTTCGCGAATTCGTGTTTGGCCCCATAGTAAAAGTTGTTTAGTATGATTTAAATATTAATGGGTTTCTTTCTTTGCTCTACGAGGAGATACATACTGTATACTTCGAGAACTAAACTACAGCACAATCTCGACAGCAATACAATAAAATATTAACATCAAAAATAGAGGTAATATGGAAGGCTCTTTCAATTCTGTCTTAATATTGCTGATCTTTATCACACATTGTAATGAATATTTAAGTTCCACTGATGGACATAGGCCTCTCCGAATATCTGGGACATTGTCAGATTTAGGTTATCATCTTTTCGGTGGACATACCTAAAGTTAAGGAACTCTTGTGCTGATTTTGGCATAAGACAATTGACGATACAACTAGGTTTCCCGGTCTATAGCCCTATGCAATCAAATCGTAACAAAGATTTATAAAAGCTGCTAACTTTTGACCACCGAGTGACCAACTTTTTTAACTGACAGTTAGATTTTCGCTATAAAAAATTCCGCTCCATGGTCACTAGGTTCCGATTTTATAATTAAAAAAACCCGAATTTCTTCCAATTTCACGTGCTACGTCAACCCTAGCTGCGCGTAAAAAATCGGCAATGTAAATGGTAAGCAACATTGCCGCACGTAAAATTGCATGCGTCCCCCGCACATAACAATTAAAACTCGATAGAAAGTGAGTGCGGCCGTCTCGGCTCTAAATAGAAGAGGACCGATCGACACGTACGCGGATCGGTTAGCGGGCGGTATCGGCGGTTGCATGCTAATTGGGTTATAACAATTGTTCATCAGTTCGTTGTTAGTAATACCCGATAACTAGTTCAGTCTGGGCAGCTGAGAACAATGTAGATACAAGGATAAAAACGATATCTTAAATTAGAACTGGGGGGCTACCACGATCTACCAATGCGATTCAGTTTAGGATTAGTTTGGGTAATCAAGGTAGCCGTGAGCGTCAGGATGGCGGGTGGACCTGGGGGATTAGAATGAAATATATATAGATATTTGGTACAAATCATAAAATATAATGTAAGCTTTGTATATTTTCTAAATGTCCACCCGCCCACCTGACGTCAGAATGGCTAGTTTTCAAGATATTTCTTTTCTAGGACAGGTACACAGAATTTTATTAGAGGTACACAAAGGTATACAAAAGGTACCAAACATCTATATATATTTCATTCTAATCCCCCAGGTCCATCCGCCATCCTGACGCTCACAAGGTAGCCCCCCTGTAAAGTTACCGTCAATAGTAGTTGCGAATAACGTAAACAAATCATGTCAAAATGTTTCATTTCCAATCTACGTCATTGACTGATAAATCTCCATGTATTATTTAATCGATTAGTCGAACCATGATGTCGTCCTAAACCATTAAAACAATAAAATAGTGCCAGATGGATATTTCTTTAAACTGTTTGTTTACATTGTTTGCAACGTCTATAAAAAGTAAGCATAGCCTTACTTACTAGGTAACTTTAGACATATCATATCGTTTGGCATCAGTTGGTTAAATTGATGATAGATAAAATGTCTTGAGGAGTAAATAACATACCTGTATGCTTAGCACATGATTGGTTTGTTAGTATGTCGCCGCGAGATAGATGTCCCATCTTTAACTAACTAAATGAATAAAAGAGGGGTGGATAGTCTATCTCGCAGCGACATATCGTCGCATCAATCCTGTGCTAAGCCTAGGATATTCGCCATTTTATATATTAAGCATTTTGATGATTTCTTTATGGATAACCGGAAATATCTTCAATAATTGTTAATTGGAAAGTGAACTTTATTATCTCGGAATTAAAGAGAGACCAAACCCTTCTCTTTAGGCGGGCCAGTGCAGATTCGTAATTTCGTATTGAGAAAGTTTCGTGAATAGTACCTCCTAGTACCTACTCGTAATATACAGTATCTACACATAAGGACAAACGGATAAAGTATACATACACACTATACACAGTTATTGTTATTTCATCATCGATTAATACTAATATATATTAGATAAAATTACTGTTTTAAGTGAATGAATAATTATCAATTAGCAAATAGGCAAACATCAAGGATGATTAAAAATAATGATGTTCATGAACAATCAAAAACATTCGGCACGCAACCTAATTTATAATATAATACCTAACAAACTGTTCATAAATTCTTAATAACTATGAAGTTTTTGTACACAATATGGTACTGTAATTATTATTTGTGTGTGCATTTAATTTCGCGAGAAGAAGGTAATCAAATTAATGTATAAAATTTGCAATTTCGCAGATCTATTGACTGAAATGATTTACTATTGTATTGTGAAAGTATCAGACGGAAGAAAATCTAAAAATATACATAGTCTACTTGTACGTATTAACATAATAGTATTCTTGTAAACGAATTATCTGTTTAAGCGCCTGTATGGAAGAAGACAAGGTGGGACTTCTTAATAAAAACACCAAAATACATTTTAATTGCTATTATTATATTTACCAAAGGTACTTATTACCGCAGTCAAAAATTATTGATTTAAATCGGCTTCCTAAAAAGGAGGAGATTGTCAATCTTACTATAATTATATCTTCACGTTTTTGCCTCGGAAGTGTTTATAATAACATTAATAACTATGTAAGCATAATAACTATAATAAGTTCAAAGTTGTTTAAGTTTGCTTTACATATAAATAAATATCTTGGGGCGACTTACACAAATAAACCTAGTCCCACGGTAAGCTCAATTAAGGCTTGTGTTGTGGGTACCAGGCGACGACATACGGCCAATCAACTTTTCGATCGACATATTTTCTGACATTCAATGTCAAGCTCGCCTCACCGTTGTCTGATAAATAAGACAAAAATCTGAGTACGTTTTTACGGCGTATAAATTAGTCCCATTCAAATACAAACTCTGATCTGCGTGATGTAATTTTGTATTGGTGGTGATACGGGCACGCTCCATGAAAAAATCTCGGTGGTTAAAAGTTTAAACACAGTGTATACGTGTCATACGTGTGACAGTGATATACGGCTCGTATAGCCTTGTCCCTATTTCTCGACCTAAACTGAACCGCATTAGTACGTCATGGTAACCCCCCTGTTTGATAAAACAAAAAAAAAATGCGCTCAAAAATATCCAACTGAAGTCCAGTTATGCTGACACTTTATATAGTACAGGAAACGAGTTCACAGTAATAATTATTTCGTCTATTCTGGGCCACGCTTTGATGGCCGTCTATAATTATCCAACCCGAAGCTCGGCCAGTGGAATCCACTCTCCAAACTAGTCGAAACCTGTTCCAAATATGGGTCAACGGCAACCCGACCTTTTACAAACATAAGGCATTGGTCCCAGTAAAGAGTAAGCGATGAGCTTTTGATAATTTTTCTCGCCCAAGGAACTATACTTGCCGCAAAACTATTTGGCAAATGAGGGCATACTGCTATCTCTCTCACTCTGACCTGGAACTAATAAGTGTAACGTAGATAGCAAGACGCCTTCAGTCGCCAGATTGTTTTGCGGCAGGTATAACAAAAGAAGATCCCGTGACAATGGCAGTAAAAGTGACAAATATATTTGGATCGGTCAACTATTTCTTGTTATTTTGTAATGTTAACCAGGAGACAAAAGATGCATAGTTTGCTAGTTGAAATTAGCCAGCACGTTCAACTAACATAAAACTTCAACCATATGAGGGTTAAAAACATTACAGCACAAAAAATCTGGAGCTTTCTAGATTCAACGGGTACCAGTACCTAATGATTTATAAAAACAGGGCTGCCACAAAAGATCAAAATTCATCAACAATAATAATAACATATAACTAAATGTGACCTACGATAGAAAGGCCGTGTAAGTGTCAGAAAAATCAAGCTTTTCTTAAAATTATTGTTATTTAATTGTGATTTTAAGAGCGAGCCAGGAGAACGTCGGCATAGACATATCATTTATTTGATCCCTGGCTGTTCACACTGCCGGCGATTGTATCTTCTAACCCCGTTATTCATAAACATCTCTTAACAAGCGGCTAAGTATTGTTTCCTTTCACTCTTATGGACATAATGATAAGACCGAAAGGGGAAAACAATACTTAGCGGCTTGCTAAGTCAGCAGACATTTATGAACACAGAATTAGATTTGGATAGTTAGAAGAAACAAGTTCATTCATTTGTATGGCGGCCGAGCGTGTCAGATTTTGTACTGAAGTTGTTACTTGCCTATGGTTTTAAATATGTCTCAGGCCCTTGAGTATTCATATTTTTTTGTGTTGTTGCAATTAATATTACTTAAGGAGGCACTATTAATGTTTTCGTTCACTTCAACTTTCATAATTTGACGCCCGAAAGCTGCAAGCTGCGATTAAAGACGGACAACTCAGTAGATTTTACTGAGTTCATTTGACACGCTAAGTAGATACGTTTGCTTGATCTATGGTATATATGACATCTGTGTTTATGAATAAGGGGGTAAGAAAAAACACGTCCGCGAAAAAAATCTCGCCAATTGCTATTCGTTCATCGCTATTAGTGGGTCCAGTGCCTAACTAGCCGCGGAAACAAATCATTTATATGCTTGTTGGTACGGGTTTATTTGCGAATGTTTGTATGATCACGTTTGTATGACTTGTGTAATCATGATTAGCGTGTATGATTAACATAAAATGATCATTAATTGAATAATCATTAAGTATTCACCAAGATTTTGAAGCCACCAAATGAACTTTATAATCTTAGAAGAAAAATTTAACTGTAATAGAAAATAATGTACGATTAAGAGTAAAAGCTGTACCTATTCATAGAAAATGTTGCAAACAAGCTGACTTAAAAACAATAAAAAATACAAAAAAAGTTGAATCTATTCTATTATCATATTTAATAGGGAGCTAAGAATATCTAAAATCGTCTTGGTATTCATTTATGTCGTTAGAACAATTCGTACTTCAAATAAAATAAAACTGATGTCTGCCTGCTGCAATGCTGCAACAACGGGTAAAGGCCATCACACACTAAACAGATACGATAAGATATCTGTATCTGAACGCATATCTGTCAATATCGCTCCTCAACAATTCAATCAGGCTAATGTTCGTCGTTAATATATTATAGTGAAATAGTGATAATCGGGAAAGATTAACCCCCTTATTCATAAGCGTTTGTTAACTTAACAAGCCGCTAATAATTGTTTGTCCTTTTCGGTCTTAACAAAGTGTCCATAAGAACAAAGGGGACAAACAATTATTAGCGGCTTGTTAAGTTAGCAAACGTTTATGAATAAAGGGGCAAATCAATGTTCCACAATAGGTATCTCGAAAATCCAAGAAGCTCCGAACCGTCTTCAAAACATTCAAAGCCTACGAACAAATAAAACATGGAAGCCGCACGCCATACTAAATTGCCTTTCAAAAACGGTCCTGAATTTTAGTTGACAAGTGTCACCCCCTCTTCAATGCATCACGGTAATGAATTTCAATATCAACCTATAAAAACTTAAACCGCCATTTAAAAATAGTTGTGATTGGTCCGTCAAAGTTTTGATTGGCTATATTCTATAAACGTTTGTCAAAGATGTTGCGCCGAAATATGCGCGGTGTTAAGAAAACCGCTATGTCCTCCCCGTCTTAGCACAATTGAACAATTAGTTTTGGGGGCATTTTTGAGCTGGCGTTAGACGTCCATGTTATATATGGTCGCAGTTCAAATCCGACCTTTAAACCATTCTTTCGTAAGCACTCCATCTCGACAAGGTCGTAAATAATTAGCCAGAGATCAGTTAAGCCTGAATGTGAACCGAGCGTGGCGGAGGCCGGCGGTTATCTATTATAGCACTAATCTTTCACGCGTTTGTACTTTGAGGTAGATTCGAAATATTTGAATTTCAAAGTAAGGTGCATGCAGACCAAAAGAGCATTCGCTGTTCTATCCCCCTTCTCTACGAAATTCGATCGTTACACGAAACGTGATTCGTTGATTTTGTAGAGTGGGGGATAGAACTGCGAATGCTCTTTTAGTCTGCATGCACCTGTAGATATGCGTTAAACAAGAAAAATGTCAGCCTCCGTAGCCTAGTTGGTAGTGGCCCTGCCTACGAATCTGGAGGTTCCGGGTTCGAATAGCTGCCAGGGCATTCTTTTTATTTTGTATATTTATTTATCACAAATATTTGTTCCTTGGTCATGGCTGTCTATGTATTTAAGTATCTATTATTATACAGTGTGTAAGTCTAATACGGGCGATCAATTAAACCAGGCATGGGAGTCATTAGTGTAATCATGGATTACACGTTTTTTTTAAGTTACTCTTAATTATGACCTCACAGAATTTTTTTAAGATTATCGGAGCAGCAATGTAGGTACGAACATTTGTTATTGTTGATATGGAAGTTATGTCATCTGCTTTTGAAATTAGCTGTCATCGAGTTTTAACTCGCGTATGTTGCTCTACATTGCGCGCTGAATTATTTTGTATGGAAAATTTTGTTGCTCTAATTTTAAGTAAAAGTTATTTGAATGTACTTATTATGTCGTAAACTAACACCCGTTAAGAGCTTCGCCCGTATTAGACTTACACCCTGTATATTGTCGTTTGGTACCCACATGACAGGCTTAAATTGAGCTTACTGTGAGATTCGAGCTCGAAACGTCAGCAAGATAAATGCAAGTATAAGTTTTAAATAGTGTCGACTTAGTTAGAGGCGACGGTTTACTATTTCGAATTCTCGATGGCATTTATTGTATTTGTTTTGTTGTTTATTTCTGGCCATTTTTTCCGCAACTCGACATCATACGTGCCTATTTTGCGTGGTCCCAACGCTGGCCCAGTACTTGTTGGGGACTTCACATACACCCTTGAATTTCTTCGCAGGTGTATGTGTATGCAGGTTTCCCCACGAATGTTTTCGTTCACCGTAAAGCACTTGTGAATATTAAATAATATTTCGTACATATGTTTTTGATAAACTCATTGATACGAGCCGCGGGTCGAACTCACGACCGCTGCGTAGCAGCCGTTCGTTTTCCACAAGTGCTTTTTGTGTTATTTGTGTTCATAAATCAGGAATAAATATATCAAAATATATATAGCAATCAGATATTTAAAGCTTCGAACCAGCCACCTGAATATGAGAAATTCACACGATTTGAATATCGTTTTGTGTTAGCGATTAGTTGATTACAACTAAATTATATATTGTACAAGCGTTGATTTTAACTGACTTTGAATTATAACCAAGTATATCGATTGAGTACAATTGGCTTATCCTCCTGCCTGCCCAGAGGCCTATTAAAAGGTCTCCTGAAACAAAAGAAATACTATTCTATTTCCTACACTAATACGAGTAACAAGAAAAAATGATTGACGCATTTACGTAGATCTATCTAAGGAACTGTTTTTTTGTTATTTTCGAAAATGTATCTAAATTGGCTAAATTAAGTACAAATAATTGCAATTAGAAGTGGTCAAAATCAATGTGAATTCGTGGAATTATGAAAAAAAAAACTTTACGAATTTTAGTGACAAGTCGATCGAGCCAATAAAAGACATCAACGCGCCGACGGCGGTGCACTTTTTACCAAGTTTTTTAAAACTGTTTTCATTATAAACCTGTTTATTTGGGACTTACTAGGATTAACCTTGTACAGTTAAATAAATGGGTATTTATTATTTAATTTGACAGGTGTGTCACGCCCACCTTGGAAAGTTAAGGGTTTCCAGAAAGACCAACATTTTGATACTTATTAGTACTTAGTAATACTTATTAGTAGTAATACTTATTAGTAGTAATTACTTATTAGTAGTAATATTTATTAGTATTGTCGATATGCCCGTTGCCCGCGCTATTTTTATGCACATAATTGCATAATAGGTACTATAACACCCATAAGGTAGAATAAAATTAAGCTTACCATGGGACTATGTGATGTCATGCTATCTGTAATATATTTTCTGTATATTAACATGTATTATCGCTATGTGTGTGATGGCCTTAATACGCTAAACGTCATAAAATAACACCTTTTGAGTGCTACGTTTCGACTTGACACTAAATATGACGTTCTTCCACAAAAGGTGCCACTTAGGCTGTTGTCAATAAGAACGATATCTAATTGGACCTCACTGACAAGATAAATTGGTACCTTTTGCTTCAAGGACACTAAGTGTTGCCAGAGACCAAAAAACACAAAAGAAAATCCATAAAGACGTGATAATATTCAGCGCACCGAGTTTTTCACGTAATTTAAGTCTATTGCCCTGGCCACGACATCGGCCTAAGGCGACCGGCTTAGCGGAAAACGTATGGTGCTCCCTCTCGTACCCATATCGGCATCCCGCTCCAACTCAAGGATTCGCTCGCCGCTGGTCGCCTTAGACCAATGTCGTGGCCAGTAGGCTTATGATGGTACCGCGTCTAATCGTTTGTCGTCGTTGCCGTCACGTTCTAAGAAGTATACAAGTGCGAAAGCACGATAAATAGATAAAACGGGACCATCATAAGCCACCTGGCCATATGACTGCTCGACATATATCATCAGCCTATCTCGGTCCACTGCTCTACGTCCAGCAGCCTCTCCTATTAACTATACGTATAGACGCATTAGGAGGTAAATGCCTATAATCGCCACGGTGGGCAAGCGGGTTGGCGATCGCAGTGCTGTATCCCCTGTTCACTATGATGAAGCTGCTGTCATCAATCAAAGGGCGGTTAGTGACACTTCAATCCCTTAATCGACTCTTACGACACCCTCGGGAAGAGTTAGGGTGGTGACAAACGTATTCTTGCTGCCGTCATCACACGGCATCGACATGTTTCGACCCATTTAAATGGGTCGCATTTAGAGGATTTTCGTCAGGAGTCAGGACAACCTTCGCCTAATGCTTAACCCCCTTATTCATAAACGTCAGCTAACTTAACAAGCCGCTAATAATTGTTTGTCCCTTTCGGTCTCAACAATGTGTCCATAAGAGCAAAAGGGAAAAACAACTATTAGCGGCTTGTTAACAAACGTTTATGAATAAGGGGCTAAATGGTTAACTTCAGTACACAACAGTGACGTTAAGATTTGGAATACTTAGCGGCTTGTTAAGTTAGCAGACGTTTATGAATAAGGGGGTAAGAGGCAGAACTTTAGACAAAACAAAAAACTTTACAATGCCCAAGGAAGGGATGCTCAATGTCACCGATTTTTTCTGTAGCAGTGCAGGAATTAACTTTAGTAGTAGGTACTTTTCTACACGGTTTAGTAAAGTTTTGTTGCCTCGCATAATGCATTGTATTAGTAAATTGTGCATCAAGGGAATTAAGTACGAAATTACTAACGTGAGTGTTAGAAGCCCGACGCCGTAGGCGGCCAGTTAGTATTCCGTTTACCGACCGTGATGCATACAATGTTTTTCATCACACTTGCCGACAAAAAAATAACTTTTAAGACAAAATATTATTAAATTACGTACTGTCAATTCTATTACTCCCTAAGGAATTTCACTTTCCTATTACCCCCGCTAGGCATGCAAGCAATGGCGCGCTTAGACAGCAAAAATATTGTATAATATACGAGTTGAAATTTTGCCTCTTTAACTCACTCGTTTAGAAAAGCCCACTTTCAAAACTTGTATCAAAAGTTGACTATAGTTAATTGAGTTGTTAATGAATTACGTATTTAAATATAACAGGAAAATGCAAACAAAATAACGGCAAGGCAAGCGCCATTTTACGTTGTTAGTTTATATTTTACCAGTCTCTGGTCACTTTTGCGTGAGATAGGCGTGCCTAGACTGCCTAGATGTTACGCATGTCCGTTACACCTGGGTCGAAAAGGGTCAATATCATCTCAATCAGTTTAACATTATCTGTGAGAAAATTGCTCTGAAGCATGCAAGGCCAAACGCAGTTAAAGAGAAGCACATCGTGTGTAAAAATATTACATGCAAAGATAATCTCGATTAATGGGTCGTTTTCAAAAATGGACGTTATGCAAAAGGGAACCAACCCACGATCATTTTTCGTTCTAATTAACGCTCTGCCGCCCAGAGGCCTATTAAAAGGTCTCCTAAAACAAATGAAATCCTATTCTATTTCCTGCACTATTCATTCAAATTTCACTGGCAATTTTTATTGTCTGGGCGGCAGGAGATTAACTCAAAACAAAAAAGGCATCTTGACAATGACAAATTCGTGTGGATTGGCTCGTTTTTGCATAAGTACGTCCAAATATTGTTTGTAATTAAGGGCGTTATGGAGATAAAAACACGATCGTTTTCGAAAGTTAGGCATACAAACTATCCCCCTTCTTCATAAACGTTTGTTAACTTAACAAGCCGCTAATAATTGTTTGTCCCTTTCGGTCTTAACAATGTGTCCATAAGAGCAAAAGGGACAAACAATTATTAACGGCTTGTTAAGTTAAACGTTTATGAATAAGGGGGTAAATGGGTAACTTCGTAACACAACAGTGACGTTAAGATTTGTTTACATTAAACCCCGCTATCTATAATAATTTATGTATCTTTTTTTTCCAAAAGAATCAAATTTTTACGTATTAAAAGAAAAGTATGATTATAAAATATATCTCTCACTCATTGAATGAAAATTGTAATGCCCGCAGCCCGACACGTCAAACTCAAATCATTAAAAAAATAGACTACGAGTTTTCTGAATACAGTAAAACGTCTATTATCTGCTATAATTATGTTTTAGAAAATATGTTTGTCGGTACAAAATATATGGTTTTATTAATAAGTATAAAATAAAAACAGCAGTAAAGTTTTTCTTCTCTTCAGAAAACTGTTAAAGAGGAAGCCTAGATAACTGTATGCTTATTTATTACCGGACTGGGCAATAAATACGGATTGAATTGACACCTCATGAATTACAATCGGCTGCGTATTTTTTGCGATTAAATTCGACTCGTATGCGTATTTCAGGAATAGTAAAAAGGCAGGCACCTATATATTGCGTAAAAAATGGCATCACATTAAATCATAGTATTTATAGTATTGAAAAATCCATTAAGGTCTTATTTCGTGGCATGTTTTTTTCGATATCATAGCATTTCTCAAAACTATTCTATTTGGTTATATATTTTTTAGCGTAATTTTCAACACATGTATTGTATCACATAACAAAAAAATAAGAAACTTTCACAATATAATAGAATAATGTATGAATTGGTAACAAGATAGGAAATAGGTAACTCACACAGTTGGCGCTATTTATTATTTTAAGATTGATAAATATGTGTTAAGAGTAATAAACTAGTGACACGATAGGTAATGTTAAAATCAATGATATGCAACATCATATCACAAACATTACGTTTTCCGCCAAAATGAAAAAAAAAAATTGTAGCCTTCGCCTATCACTGGCAGGGATCGGATACCGGTATTTTCAACCAAACCGGTTTTGCCTCTAGACGTCAAACCGAAATAATAGTGTTCTCGTTTTCGGTTACCGGTTTTTAAACGGTTAATATGAGAGAACTGTTCTTCAGCAGGTTTTGTTTTTGTTGAACGAAATTAACCGGTTTCTACGTCAGAGATGTCAATGTCAGAGATACAACGATGGCTCTGAGTTTTGACTAGGAATATGGAGGTACCGGGTTCGATCGTCGTAGTAGGCAAACTTTTTCCATATTTGCGTTTTATAATTTAGATACCGAGAAAAATCGTTTTAAGAATTCATTAATATGCATTGGACACTTTACTTTAAAGGTCATCATCATCATCATCAGCCTATGTACGTCCCACTGCTGAGCACAGGCCTCCTCTCATAAGAGGGTATGGGCAAGTCTCCACGCGGGCCCAGTGCGGATTGGAGGCTTCACATACACCTTTTGAATTTCTTCTCAGATGTAGGTATGCAGGTTTCCTCATGATGTTTTTCCTCACCGAAAAGCTATCGATAAATATCAAATGACATTCCATACATAAATTCCGAAAAACTCAGTGGTACGGACGGTGATCGAACCGACCACCGGCACCGCCTGTTTGAAAGTCGAGTGCTTGAACGATTAGGCTACCGAAGCTTCTAAGGTCTTTCTTTAAAGGTCATTGGGTGTTATTGACCCGCTTTATGATTTTTCACGTACAGAGACCAAACTAGCTTTAAAATAGAGAATTAAATCATTTCCTTACCTATGTATCAACCAGGAAAAAAAAGTTATTCGACAGTTTGTGTCCGAGATAGTGTTTTAAATGCTTTTACTTTCAGCATTGTGTAATTCCGTAAACGGTTGTGACCTACTAGTCGTAGTAGGTAGCAGACGTTGGTCTTTCAATCTGGAAGATTCTGGGTTCAAACCTCAGTTCGACCAATGAGTATTTTGGAACTTATGTACAAAATATCATTTGATATTCAGAACTAGCTTTATGGTGAAGGAAAACGTCGTGAGAAAACCGGTCTCTAATCTCAATAAGGCGTTTCCACAAAAAATAGTGCTACGTTAAATCATAAGATTAGGTTGCCAAGCGGACCCCAGGCTCGCTAGAACTGTGACTGGTGCCGAAATAACGCTAATAGGGTGCTGACTGTCAGCATTGCACAAAGTATAGTATTGTATTTAGCGATGGGCAATTTCTGAAACATTTCACATATTACACATACATACTTCTGAAAATTACATAATTGACAAGAAACGTTTCTGAGAAAAATGTTACGGAATAAATTTCACTTAAATTTCATGTCATTTCTCCGCTACTTCTGACACCAGTAGAACGGATTATGATTATTAAATTCGTAACTTTAGGCGGCCTTTATACCTGTAAATTTTACGTAAGTACAACTTACGAAAAACTGGACGAAGCTTTGTGCAAGAATGAGATATTATCACTATCTCATTCTTGCATATAGCTTCGTCCCTAGATTTACGTAATTAACTTACAGGTGTAAAGCCGGCCTTATACGAAGGACGGAAGTTCAAGACCGAGTTTAGATTTTTTTCAGTTTTTTTTTGTATATACAATATACAGGTTGTCGCTGACTATGCTTTAAATTCAGGGTCTAATTTTACTCTCCAAACTGAGCCTTTTTCTCTATGGACCGAACCCCGAAATTGCGAAATGTTTTTTGCTGAATCCATACAACATGTTCATATCTGTTGTCCGAATTGTATGCAGAAGAAAAAATTAAGTTATTAGTTCAGTGTTGGTCGCGTAGCGAAAAAGGCTCAGTTTGGAGTGTCAAAATAGACCCTGGATTTAAATTCCCACAGTAGGCGACAGCCTGTATATGTGTAGCTATCCTTAGAAAGTCCTGCTTTCGCAGTATACCTTAGGTGCCTGCTATTTGGACTATTATAAGCTATTGAGACATATTTTTAAGACAAACGGGTCTTAATCGCGTAAACTTACGTTTAATTATATCCTGACGTTTCGGGCATGACGTTACACCCGTGGTCGCAGGCAGACTGGCGAGAGAATGTATCAACACCTTCGAGCTGCGCGGGTTTTTCGAACTACCCGCACTTGATCTTGATTATTCACTTCTAGGCTAGGGTTGTCACTAGGCCTACACACAACACTCACAACATCCAATGGCTTTAAAATGGATGTTTCACCACGCTTACATTTGTAAATCACGGGATTCCACGCGGATGAGATTCCTTGCCCCTCATTTTGATTAAAATTCCGATGTTTCTTAATTTCAATAGCTTCACGTACTTTTCGGCTATGATGTATACGCTCGGTTGAGAGGACTTTCGGGTTATGGAGCTCAATCCAGTGGTTAGGTCCGGACTCCAACAAATGCTCGGCCACAGCAGACTTATTCGTTTGACGCTTTTTAACAGCCGTGATATGTTCCTTGACCCTTTCCGCTATGGTGCGTTTGGTTTCCCCAATATAGGAACTACCACAGCTACAATCGATTTTATAAACGCCCGGTGTGTGGTAAGGTAAAACATCCTTAGGCGACCTTAGATGCCCTGCCACCTTTGATAACGGCATGTAAACGGTTGGTATGGAATACTTATTCAAAAGCGTACCTATTTTGTCCGTTACACCCCTGACATAAGGCAAAAATGCCGGTCGCCTTGCAACATCTGGATGTTTCTTCCTCGGTGTTCGTCTGGGTTGCCGTCTGTTCATTATGTAGCCATTTCTCTTCAGAACCTCCTGAAGCGTCAAACGAACAAGTCTGCTGTGGCCGAGCATTTGTTGGAGTCCGGACCTAACCACTGGATTGAGCTCCATAACCCGAAAGTCCTCTCAACCGAGCGTATACATCATAGCCGAAAAGTACGTGAAGCTATTGAAATTAAGAAACATCGGAATTTTAATCAAAATGAGGGGCAAGGAATCTCATCCGCGTGGAATCCCGTGATTTACAAATGTAAGCGTGGTGAAACATCCATTTTAAAGCCATTGGATGTTGTGAGTGTTGTGTGTAGGCCTAGTGACAACCCTAGCCTAGAAGTGAATAATCAAGATCAAGTGCGGGTAGTTCGAAAAACCCGCGCAGCTCGAAGGTGTTGATACATTCTCTCGCCAGTCTGCCTGCGACCACGGGTGTAACGTCATGCCCGAAACGTCAGGATATAATTAAACGTAAGTTTACGCGATTAAGACCCGTTTGTCTTTAAAATATGAGTGATAATCGTGAAAGTTTAAATCAATCTATTGAGACATTACTGTTTTGTAAAATATTAAAAAACAGTGTCGTTGATACACGGAATAAAAAACATATTTTTATTTAAAAGCTTTATTTAATTACATTTATATGCAAATCAAATCTACCAAAAAAAAATTACACACAAAATAGATACTACTATGAACAGAAAAAAACTCAATGAAATTATATTAGTTTTCGCGGCCCGCGGATAC
This sequence comes from Thaumatotibia leucotreta, assembly GCA_025490895.1. Lineage (NCBI taxonomy): Eukaryota > Metazoa > Arthropoda > Insecta > Lepidoptera > Tortricidae > Thaumatotibia > Thaumatotibia leucotreta. Next base: position 2,812 of record JALPQI010013529.1, on the reverse strand, counting down.
CTACTATTCGTTGCATTGTTACATTTTATGAAGATTGGAGACTTTACAAGCTATGAAATAACACTTTTTTGCAATTGAAGCAACTCACTGTTTCCTTAAAAATATGTACAATTGTAAAAAAAAATATTGTGTTCCTCCGCATTCACACTTATCCTTAATTTTGACTCGATAATCAAACAAATATTTTTCCACTTCTTCCAATCGATCAAAAAATATGTCTTTAGTCATTATTAATGGCAGTTTAAGCGTTAACGTTTCATCCTTGATTATATTTATCTGAAAATAAGCAAGTATAATTCGAGTGCGAAATGTTTTTCCATGACGGCGTCTTTATGACATTGTCATAGCGCTGTATTCCCTTTGGTCTGTGTAAAATCTTTTTGCAATACAACTATATATGGATGAATCAACTTTTTCTTGCCTGTTATTGCCATGGTTACGGTCCCCTGGGCCCCGCTGGCTTTTTTTGCAAAATTATGCTACTTAAAATATGCAAACATGCATTTTCTGGTGTCAATAAACCCTTTTCTTAATGGGTCACTTACCAACATGGACTATACACATGTTTGCATAATTTAAGTAGCATTATTTTGCAAAAACACCAGCGGGACCCAGAGAACCGTAACCATGGCAATAACAGGCAAGAAAAAGTTGATTCACCCATAGGGATAGTCATATTAACATTATCATATCACATAAGAACCTACTACAAAACTAGTGGCCCTGGTGCGTGTAAACTGTAAACCAAGCGAGCCTCTAGCCCCCATGTCGCCGGCATCACCATTTTGAAAAAATCTAACAACTGAATTTAAAAAATGTATAAGTACTTTTAATTATTGAACCTAATTAGAAAATCTAAGGCAAAACTTACTATTTGAATCAAAGGCAGAGGATCTAACATTTCATGTACATCATCATCATCATCAATGTGATTTTCGTTTATAAAATTAATAAATTTCCTATTCAAATGCTTGACAATGGTATTCATTGTTAATGCATATAAACTATTTACTTGCATTTTGTAATAAATAAATTATAGCTTAGTTATAAATTTAGGTAAGTCTGACATGCGAAATTATTTAAACGTCATATAGTTTTTCTTTAGCGTAACATTGCCAGTAAGATCAATGACAATGTATGGCATGCAAAGAGTGTTAACTACTGCAGTCAAGAGTCAAGAGGTCTCCGAACAAAATAAGTTTTGAACTACCTAGAGGTATATATTTTAACTTTCTAATCCAGGACTTGAGAGATTTCGACCTTATGTTTATTTTTATTGTGTTTTAAATATTTTTAAGAATAGCCATCTCAGTAATGAACTATTTGGAATACAAATGATTATTCCTCAATACCATAATGTCCTCTATTATCGAGTCATTTAAACGCATTCTCAAATTATTTAGTATAAATTTCAATGAGGAGAAGAGTCTTTCCACACTGACGCTAGTAGGGGGGGTAGCTAATACAACCTTAGCCAAAGCAAATAAATATGGCTCTGTGCTCTCTTTGCCGGTCCGATATTTAAGAATATTAGAGTTTGCTGGTAGCACTGGTTCCTGCAAAAAAGTCACCAGTTTGTAAATTATTTCATCATCTAATGATAATTCCCTATTTGCTCGATCGTTGTTGGCGAATTGATTGCGTAAGTAGTCATCAAAACTGTGATGTCGGTTGACAGTTCCTATCTCCCTAATACTGGAATTGGAAGTTCCCGGAATTGGATCGGTTACTTGAGGGTCTTGAGGTGACTGTAGGTGTTGTTTCAAATTTACAATCCTCCTATATATCTCCACCAGAATTCTCCGTGCCGTACTCGCTTGATTAGTGTTAAGAATCGAGTTGACCCTGGGGTCTAAGTAAATGGCCGCCAAAAAATGATCATTCTTAAACAGCACGGCCTCACGGTCAACCATTAATGATTCCAACCGTAGGGCAAATGCATCGCCTATCTGGCTGAGGTGATGTCGACACTGCATCCATGCTAAATAGAAATCCCCGCAAGTGAGCTGTTCAGTTTGGAGACGTTTAGACAGAATTCTGCATGGCAGAAGGATTTCCAAATATACTGCCAATTGAGTCCAAACCTCAGGTTCGACGGTCATGTTCGTAACGCAGAATGTTTTTAAAGTTTTTAAGTTATCCAGCATATCTGCCGTAGAGTCCCACCTAGTCGGAGTATCTAGAACTGCTTGCGGCAAATTTTCTTCCTTTAGCTTTAAAGCCATATTAGGCGTTCGTAGTTTTCGAACAATCTGCCGGCATCGTTCTAAAAAGTCTTTCAAATCTCGGCATGCCGCGTTCACTGCCAGTTGTAGACAGTGTGCTGCACACCGTATGCCAGTAATGGTCCTTACTCTTTCATTAGTATCTTCGAGTTGAAGCCCTGTCGTCTCTAAATCGCCGAATTCATTCACCTCAGAATCGTCCATTTCGTTGATAGACTCACTATCAGATGATTCAGATGTCAATATACTGGCAGCGTCATTCAATTCCTTAACCATGCACAGCATATTTGATCCATTGTCAGTTGTGATGGTCAGCAATTGCATTGGCTGAATACCGTAACGACTTAAGGTCATAACAACATTTTCTTTCAGGTATTCTGCGGTATTTCTGTCGTGCAATTCCACCACACTTAAATTGCGAAGATTTATTTGGCCATCTGTAACAAAAAATCGCAACATCTGAAATAAAGTAAAATACTAATACATTTCAAGTTTCTTAGTCAAGATACATGCCCCAATTACACGCCTCGTTGTATTTTTTGTATAAGTAGCTGAAATTACTGACTGAAAGGCCCTCATCACAAGTG
>JALPQI010013528.1:0-33039 GCA_025490895.1 Thaumatotibia leucotreta | reverse complement strand
TAATGATAATTTTATTTAGTAGTTTGTACGTGTTGGATGACTGAAGATTGACGTATCGAGTGGGAGAGAATAATAAAAGACGAAGAAGTTTTATATTGTATGATTTAATAAATGAGGAGGACGTATCGAGTGGGAGAAAAAATAAAAGTAGAGGAGATGTTTTATAATATAAGTATGTAATAATGAAGGAGGACGTATCGAGTGGGAGAATAAGAAGTATTATATTGTATGTATTTTATAATTGAGGAGGAGATTGATGTGTCGAGTGGGAGAAAACAGTAAAGTCGAGAAGATGAATAGAGGATAAAGGTTATTAGTAGTTATTTATGTATTGGTACAATGTGTCGAGCGGTGGAGGAAATATGAGGAGTTGAATTGAATAATGACAAAATTTATTTATTTACATATTAGACGTTACGTATTGACGAGTAGAAGCGATGAGTGAGTATGTAAGAATTTGAAAACTGTTATTTAGACATGTATTCGAAATTGTTGGATAGGAGAGCAGAATGATAATAACTTTGATTATGATTTGATTAATTTGATGTTGTTATTTAAAACTGTTTTATAATCTGATGTAGTAATGTTTTGGAAATTTTTGTTTTGGTAATTAGAAGTGTTTGTAATAATACGTCAAGCAGAGTCGATTGAGGGGGTGTGTTATTATGAAGGTTGTTAGCAAGCAATCGACTCGTGCTTGACTAACACTATTTGAATTTGGAAGCTCATCATACATATTGTCTATGTATGATGAGCCTTCAAACTTCACTCGACTGACAGATCTTCAATAATAAACATGTTTTTATAAGCGAATTTAATTAAATAAATAGTGGTGAGAAAGAAGCGTTGTGCCGTTTGAATTAATGTCCAGGGCCCTCGAAGCAACCAAACAAGAATATATAATATGTTTACCGATGACGGGAGGGGGATCCCACCTTAATTATATTCATAATGTAATTTATAATATTCATAATGTATTTTCTTATTGAAAGATAGTGGAAGTGTAGACGAAAATTACCGCTCGAACAAAAATTTTTTTTTTTACAGTAATAAATTTAAAATTGGTGTACTCTTCCTTTTTTGAAGTCGGTTAAAAAACAATAATCGCCAATTACTTTTCGGGAGTTTTGGCTATTCAGCACTAGGATGTTTTGTATTATGCATGTAGGTAGGTACGAAAATATGGAAATACCACTCCAATTGAACTTTGCGTATTCTATTTTGTTAGAAAACTATTCTCTTATTAAACCATGTTTTGTGTTATGCATATATTTGTTTGTTTCTATTGTTACTTTGGCAGTAACTTGGTTTGCCGGACTATAGCTGGCAAATCAATTTCTGAGAAAAAAAAACCTGTGCTATCCTATTTTAATTGTCTATGGGTTGTCAACCCTTTGAGCCCACGTTTACCTACTGTACGAAGAAGTAATAAAAAAAAAACAAATTTATGTATTAAAGCTAGGCGTCCACAGACCCGAATTGTACCTACGCATCGGACGCATCGCATTTAGTATTCTTTGTATACTCGTAGAAAGTCATACAAGTGCGTCCACTGTTCCGCACCGTACGTATCGTAATGTCAGTGGAAGAAATGCGATGCGATGCGTCCGATGTGTACGATACAAACATGTGGACGCCTGGCTTTAATAAAATTCGAGTAATTTAACTTCATATTTTAGACCGAAACGAAAGTCATGGCATAATATGTACGTAAATTCAAAGTAACTGAGTAAACTTCCGCATTCGCTTAGAAAACGTCTTACATATTGTGGAATAATCTTGTCTAATGCTTTGAAGATAAAACAGAATAGGTAAATTTAATACTTTATTTTACGGAAAATGCTGTTCCGTATTTAGTAATTAAAACAAAGACACCGTTCAAGGGCAGCTCCAAGAATCTGAAACAAGAGAAAATGAAATTATTAATAATTTCTCAGCTGGTAATAAAATAATTATTCAACCATGAAAAGTAATTTTATTGTAATAAATAAAATTATTTTAAGATAAGTTTATTTTAGAATCAAAATAAACTTAACTTAAAATAGTATTATTTTACACTTGAATTTAGTTTTATTAGAATTATTATTAGTAGAGTTCCCATAGAAATTTTGTATTTGACGCCTTTTTCTTCTGACAAGTTGTTTGGACAGAGTATACTAATATTAATTTGATCAATGTTCCCATATTTATACGAATGTATATTATGAGTGGCAAGTCAACAGTTTATTTCATAATTGTATCCATCATGATTTTCGTTATTAGTGCCTGCCTACTGCCTAACAAATTAAAAAAAAAAACGAATTTCATTACTTTTTATTAATAATTCGCGACTATGATTGTTTCTCTTTGATACCGTCTTTTTTTGCTACTACAAATGTTTAAGAAAGCTACATTTCACGTAGACGTTGCTCGTACTCACACTTTAAATCAGTACCTATGTCAAAATAACATCAATAAACCGCTTCCGAAAAGCTGAAAACAGACTCTTACGACACTGACTCGGACACACTAACGTACAGTGCTGAATGGGTTAACAATATCGGTCTCTGGATTAATTCACTTTACTTCTAAAATGCCTGCTCCAAAAATCACGAAAGATTGGTAGGTAGATTGGTAACAATTATTTTACCTGATAATATTTAACTATATCTTTTTTTTTTGTTTGAACAAACGCAAATTCTTACTAGCAATTCTAGCAAACTCTTTATTAAAAGCCGAAATCTATTACTTTCACTTCGAGCAATATCTAGGCTACGTCGTAGCTCGTAGTAGCAAGATTCGGTCGTAGTCAATGGACTTACTAAGGTATCCGTCAGTCATACGAATCAGTAAAGTTATCCTCAGCAGAAAACGAAAAAAAAACTAATGTCTTATTTTATCACCAACTTAAAAACTTAAACCAAGAGTTCATTTACATATTAAAATGATTCATGTTTATAAAAAAATAACTCTAAAAAGAAATATAACACTTTGTAACTTGATTGTAACCTTTACCGACCAATAAGCGTCTTCGTCTAGGACAAAATAATTCCATATTGTACAAATTTCTTTAATTTGAACACTAAAACTTTTCGCCATACCTAATTATTCAATCTCGTCCCCCCTCTTTATCATAGTCCCCATTTATAAATGAAAGCGTGTTACATTTAATACAACACAACATTTTCTTCAAGCTATCACAATGTAACACGCTTTCATTTATAAATGGGGACTATGATAAAGAGGGGGGACGAGATTGAATAATTAGGTATGGCGAAAAGTTTTAGTGTTCAAATTAAAGAAATTTGTACAATATGGAATTATTTTGTCCTAGACGAAGACGCTTATTGGTCGGTAAAGGTTACAATCAAGTTACAAAGTGTTATATTTCTTTTTAGAGTTAATTTATTTTTAACTTTTTAGTTCATTTAATAAACAAATAATAAAAGCTTGTTTTTAAAAAAGGTTTTTTTTTCTATAATTTTATTTTTAACTTTTTAGTACGTCTATTTTTAATTCGAGATTTATTACGACGTAGTTCGCAGCGCGTAGCAGCGTTATTCCGTTATGAAGTCCATAGTTAGTTCACATGATAGGTATGTAATATGTACTGATTTAAATATCAATAATGTTGAAATTATGTAGGTAATCACTTGTTAGTTATTTGTAACGTTTCTCATTCTATTCATTTCTTTTAATGCATCAACATTACAAGATTTCTTCGACGTCAACTTGGAGCAGTCAAGTTCTTCGATTTGAAGACCTGCTAAAGACCTAACTCGGCTTAAAGCTACATAAGCTTGACCAGCAGCGAACAATTAGGAGCCTAGATAAATAACAGCATGATCTACAGTAGTTCCCTGCATTTTATGCACAGTTGAAGCCCAAGACAAGACAATCGGGAGCATTCTTCTTTCAGCTGTGCCGTGATTAAATTTAGCAGAAAATTGAACTGATTTAGGGTGTATTATGTGAATGCCATGGTTACCAAAGTCTACGCGAACCGATGGTACATCGCTATCGTATAGTTGAGCACGCCTGTAATACGGCCATATGATTTCAGTGATGTGACCTATTGCTCCATTCACAAGTCCCTTAGGCCTTGTCAACGTTAGACCTCAACATAACTTTAGCACCAACAAATATTTATAGTTCTTTTGGAAGACCTGTTTTGTTAATGTCCGTGTGTATTATTTTATTAATATCAATCTGATCATTCTTTTTTGATCCATCAATTAATTGATCTTGTGCTATTATTTTAAACATTTGTGTATTCTTCTTCCTAAAATGTTCGAGAACGGCTGAATTATGTTTATTGACCTGCTGATTCGTTGGGTAAATACGTAGAGCTTTTTCAATCGAGAACTCTCCAGAGCTATTTGAAGATACTTTCTGCGTAAGATCAGAAAATAAAGGTCCATCCCCCCAGAGGTCCGTTGTAGAGGGATAAGGGTTACAATACAACAGGGTTCGCCCTGGTACCCTGAGGCGCAACGTTAGCGGCAAGACATGTTTATACACCCTCATACCATTCAGCCCTCGGCACGTGCTCACCTTGGCATTGGGTCATCCCTCCAATCAAGCATATATAATTAATATGAGACGAAAGCAAGAGACTCGTCAAGACGAATCAAACGAGACCAAACTCGATGGGGTTGCGTCGTTTAACTACGGAGTTCCTATGGCCACCTTCCAATAGAGGTGTGCGCCACGCCGGCGCGGCGCCGCCGCGCCGCGGGACCCACGCCGCCGCCGCCGCCGACGTTTTCAAAATCCACGCCGCGACAAAAATTTTTCGGAATAAAATCATTTAAATTACGCGCCACGCTGATCATATTGGCATTAAACAACAATATGCTTGCGAATATTGACAAGCGGTTCCCTCTGACCGAAATGCCACTTCTGGATTACAGATTTTCAGGCTTAAAGGAGATTGATACGTACCTACGAAAAAAACACACTACTCGAGTAGAATTGTTCCCAATTTTACAGATTTCTTTTACAGAATTCCATTATATTCTATTCTTCACATCGTCGATCCCACAGTGTCTGAAGACAAAACACTTCAATACGTGCGTTCCACCCGTCGTGACGTACGGAGCCGAAATGTGGACACTGACGGTACGGCTGGTCCACAAGTTCAAGGTCGCTCAGCGAACTATGGAAAGGGCTACGCTCGGCGTCTCTTTGCGGGCCGAATCAGGTCAGGTTGAATCAGAAATGAGGTTATCCGGTAGAGAACCAAAGTGATCGATATAGCCCACCGTGTTAGCAAGCTGAAGTGGCAGTGGGCGGGCCGTGTTAGCCGTAAACCGGACAACTATTGGGGTAAACGAGTTCTTGAGTGGAGACCGCGTCTCGGCAAGCGTAGTGTAAGACGCCCTCAGGCAAGGTGGAGTGACGATTTGCGTAGGATGGCCGGCAGGAGCTGGATGCGAGCAGCCAATGAACGAAAACGGTGGCGTGAAATTGGGGAGACCTATGTCTATGTCCAACAGTGGATTGCGATAGACTGATGATGATGGTGGATGTTTTTTCATTATCTACGTTAGGCCACCATAGAAGGCTTAATGACTGTCTATTAATTGATTTCTATTAATTTAAGCGTTTGCCATGGATGATTTTGTGCTTCTTGAATAAGATATTTTTAGAGGAAAAAGGAGATGTAAGCTAAAAAATTGGCATTTGAAAAAATTGCTGTCGCTTTGCACGGCTTAGAAATAGATAACTGCAGCTTCGCCTGATAATACCTAAGTAAAATTGGCGAAGACAAGGTTTTTTTGTCCCCTGTTTCCTCCTCCAAAAATAGACCAATTGGTAACAAAAATTTTTTCATAAGCATTTTAACACGTTCACGGACGGTAAGGAGTTTGGCTTCCGACAAAATATGACACATAAATTTGTATGGAAATTTTGTACATGCTATAAGCATGCGTGTCATTATGACACATGAGAAATATGGTAGTTAAGGACGCATACTGCTATAGCATTCGACTGCTATAGAATAACTTAGTCAGGAATCGATTACATATGCCAGTAAAATTCTATAATATCATTGTCGTGCCACACCAGTTCTCGTTCGTTAGCTGATAGTTCCAACTTCTCGACACTTAAAACCTCTTCCGAAGATTTATCAGTTGCCTCTTCGAACAACCTGACAATTTTTTCTCGTGTTGTATTTTTCATCGTCTAGTTATTACAAACATATTTGACTAATAATGTATTTATGCCCCCGTTATGCTGTAAACAAACAGTATTAAACATCTAGAGCTAATAATCGACCATATTATAATATAATATATAATGTTATCCAGGTCTGGTACAACTTGACAGTAAGTCGAGGACTATGGGTATTTTCTATAGCGGAGCGAATTTTCTAACATTTCTGGTTAAGAAAAGGGGGACGATTAAAGACTGCTATAGCATTTATGTCATATAACGGGGGCCTTAACGCGAATGCTATAGCAGCTACGCTCGTGAACGTGTTAAGAAAGATACTTCTCATAACGTCAAACAAAGCAAAACATACCGACATGCGCGATGCAAAAATAGATTTTAAATGGAAAAAAATATTTTTTTCGTGTGTAAACCGATGTATGATTAGCAGTGTGGGAGATGATGGTACTATAAAGAGGTTGTAAAGCTGGGTATCTGTAGTATTTGAAATCTGGAGTACCTGTTGGGAATTCGTAGTATTGGGAACGTGTAGTATTGGGAATCTGTAGTGTTGGGTATTTGTAGCATTCGAAATCCGTATTATTGGGACTGACAATATCTGTAGTATTACCTCTTATCTGTAGTATTAGGAATCTGTACAATTGAGAATGTGTAGTATTGGGAATCTGTAGATGTGTAGACAAAATGTCACGACTCGACCCATTGCGAGTTAATAAAATAATTTTCGTACACGATAATTATAACAATAATTGTCGCATAAAATACAATCTTATAATTTTTTTACGTGTTTATTTTTAAAATAATAAACTTGTCCTAAACTATATCTAGGTGTTTAATACCTTCTCATCCTTATATATGAACGTATAGGGCAATAATACGACCTTGACGCCGGCGTGGCGGCGCCACGCCGGCAAAATTTTGCGGCGCGCCGCCGCCGGCGATTTCTGTGCCGGCGCACACCTCTACCTTCCAACTCCAACATCAGACCCTGGTTACCATATAGTATCAAAGTACTCGTCAAGACTAATCCAATGAGCCCAAACTCGATGGGCATGCGTCGTTTAATTACGGAGTTTCTATGGCCACCTTCCAACTCCAACATCAGACCCTGGTTACCATATAGTATCAAAGTACTCGTCAAGCCTAATCCAATGAGCCCAAACTCGATGGGGTTGCGTCGTTTAATTACGGAGTTCCTATGGCCACCTTCCGGCTCCAATATCAGACCCTGGATACCATATAGTATCAAAGTACTCGTCAAGACTAATCCAATGAGCCCAAACTCGATGGGGTTGCGTCGTTTAATTACGGAGTTCCTATGGCCACCTTCCGGCTCCAACATCAGACCCTGGTTACCATATAGTATCAAAGTACTCGTCAAGATTAATCCAATGAGCCCAAACTCGATGGGGTTGCGTCGTTTAATTACGGAGTACCTATAGCCACCTTCCGGCTCCATCATCAGACCCTGGTTACCATATAGTATCAAAGTACTTGTCAAGACGAATCTAATGAGCACAAACTCGATAGGGTTGCATCATTTAATTACGGAGTTCCTATGGCCACCTTCCAGCTCCATCATCAGATCAGCTCTATGTCACAATAACATTGCATTGTCATCCGATTTATACATGCATTCTAAATTTCAGCTCAATCGGAAACCGGGAAGGGGATCAAATTTAAGTTGCAAGATTTGATTACAGAACGACAGACAACGGGACAGGTGAAACTAAATAAAAGCTTGTAAAAAAAAAAAAAAAAAAATCTTGTTTCTATTTATTTAAAACGTTCTTGTAGCGCTTTCGGTACTCTTAGGCTACGTCCGCACAGACAGGTGGTTTGCTTAGCGCCTAGAGCCTACTGGCTTGTATTCTGGCTACTTGCTAGGATACCACAGTGACCGCACTGTAGGTGGTTTGCGTGGTGGATCGCTAGGTGCCTTGATCATTTGCTTGTCGGCACTTTGACGAGATGTCGCTTTCAAAAATAGCTCTAAAACTGCTACTTACAGAAAATACATCTTTAAAATATACCATAACACGGCCTTATCCATCATGTTGGGTTCATGGCATAAATAAGTCACGGTCAAGTGATGGGGAGTTTCATGTTCTGTATAAACAATTGCGTAATTTTGATGAAATATTTTACGAATATTTGCGTATGACCAGAGAAACATTTGATCTACTTCTCAGTAAAGTTAAAGGAAAATTAACTCATTTGGATACTCATCTTCGAAAAAGCATATCAGCTGAAGAACGACTAGTTGTTACTTTGAGGTAAGTGAAACTCAAAATAAATATGATTTTTATTTATTAAGAAAACTTAAGAAACACAATTATTTAAGACATAAGGAAAAAAAAAATTGTATGACTTATTTGTAATTTTTTATGAAACTAATCAAAGCAGAATTGTTCTCCATTTGCATATGATGAATTAAATTTTCTTCAGATGAATTCTGGACGTGCAATTCATATTCCACTGATTGTTGAGGATTTATATTTGGATCAGGAATATGCATCACTGGAACAGACTGTTGAATATTATCTCCTACAGCTTCAATTTCAGTCAAAATTAAATCTTGAATCTTCGATCTTAATCTTAGTTTACGCCTTAATGGAATATTTTCCATATAAGGCAAAAGACTCTCAAAAAACAGTAAATCATCGCTTTTTTCTTTGATACTTTCCCTCTGAAGAATCTCAAGCTTCTTCTTTTCTATTTCTAAAAGTTGATCATTGTTTTCGGTTCTGTTCAAACGAATTTTCTTCCTTTGTGATGTTTGACTATACCTCTGAGTTTCTTGAGTATCACTTGTAATTGTTTCTGAAGTAGAATTCTGCACAGAACCTGGATTCTGCAGCTCATCTAATGTTGTGTCAGTCACTATAGAATAATTTTCATCATTATCTGTACTTAAGTTTGAATCTCTCGCAGAGCTCTCGCTCTGAGTCTTCTTGCTCTTTAAAAACAATAATTGATCATAATACTGCCACGTACTTTTACATATTTTATCAGCGCTATCTCCACTTTTTGGCTTATCAATCTTACCACACTCTTTAAAAAAATAAGCTCTCAGATTTTTCCATCTTGCTTTGATAGTTTTGACTGAAACAAAAACCAGTAATTATTGTATTGTTCAAGTATTAAGTACTCTTTTTTTTCAGATATTTGGCTACTGGAGAATCCTATAGGTCTCTTGCTTTGCATTTCCGCTTAGGTCGCACTACAGTTTCCGAGATTGTAAGTGAGACATGCAACATTTTGTGGACTACACTGAAAGACCAATACATGCCAATTCCAACGACGGACAAATGGTACGAAATTGCTGATGAGTACTATAACAAGTGGAATTTCCCCAATTGCATTGGTGCAATTGATGGGAAACATATAAGGGTACAGTGTCCATGTAATAGCGGATCTTTGTATTACAATTACAAGCAATATTTTTCTATTTTACTACAAGCTGTAGTTGATGCGGACTGTAAAATTATTTTAGTAGATATTGGAGCAGAGGGGCGTCAGTGCGATGCTGGAAATTTTAGAAGTTCATCTTTGTTTCACATGTTAGAACTTAGAAACTAATGGCCTCAATATTCCATCGGAGAAAGAAATTCCTAATACAAATATTAAAATACCATTTGTCTTAGTCGGAGATGGTGGTTATCCATTAATGAATTATTTAATGAGGCCTTTTCCATTAAGAAATATTGAGAACACAAAAACGATTTACAACTACCGACTCTCTAGAGCTCGCAGAAGTGTAGAGTGCTGTTTCGGTATAATGGCAGCAAAATGGAGGATTTTGCAGAAAACTATTGAAACCAAGGTCAATACTGCTATTTCAATTACGAAGGCTGTATGCATTCTCCACAATTTTGTTATGACGGAAGATCGATCAACGGTTCAACAGGACATGGATTCTACTATTACTAGTGCACCAATATCCACCAGGACTCAATACAGATTTTCAAACAGTGCATTACAAACAAGAGACATATTGGTGAATTATTTCAACGAAATTGGATCGCTTACCTGGCAGAACAACTCATTGCCGGAAAACATAATTCAGCGCCATAATATACAGTCACAGCATTGACTTCTCATTGTAAAAAAAAAATATTTCATCACAAATAAATAATTCACTTTTTAGTACTTACCATCTTTTTCTACTTCGACTGCCACCTCTTCCCAAAGTTTCTTCAACACAACAGCATTTTTATGGAGTTCATGAGCAGGATTCCATAGAGGTTCCCTTTTAAAAACTGATGCAATTAATATGTCATCCATTTTTTGTTATAAAACGCCTCGCGCCTCACGACAAAAAAACCAACACTTTTGTTAGCATCGATAGACGCCAAGCGACTAGCTAGGCGCCAAGCGCGCAGTGCGGACGCTCGCGAACATTCCAGAACGTTCGCTTTACTAAGCTACTCACTATGCGACTCGCTAGGCTCTAGGCGCTAAGCAAACCACCTGTCTGTGCGGACGTAGCCTTATGCTCTCTCTCTTTTCGGTGCTGTACCAGTTCAAGAAACTTCATATTTATTAGTACTAATGTAAAAATAAATCTACGAGCATGTTTCACGATTTGTGTCAAAGACAACAAATGGTATTGAAATTCTTGCTGGCAATATAACATTTTATTTCAGTGCAGTTTCAGGAAAACTCATTACTTATATCGGTACGAAAATGAAATTGTACAGAAAGTAAGTACACGCGTCTCCAATATATAAGAAGTGCGGGCGGATATAGGTACTACAACGAAATGAGCACATCGTTTTAAAACATTGGACATAAAATAAAAAAAACGAGATGGGTACTGAAATATTGAACCATACGCGCAGCGCGCGTGGCACTGGCAACACACGCTGCGTCTGGCTAATTGTACCACGGTAAAAGTTAGCCTCTGGTTACAAAAAAATGGGAATAGTACCTGAAAAGAGAATCTCGGCGCAGTATTTAACCTTATACAGCGCGCGTAGCACGGGACGAAACAAGGTGCTTCGGTCGCGCAAATCGTACCGCACCGAAAGCTAGCCTTTGATTACAAAACATTGGGATTAGTACCTCAGAAGAGATACTCGGGCAGTATTTAATTTAGCCGTATGCGCGGTATTACCAGTGACAACATGAAAAGGATAGCGCAGCGCGCGTAGCATGGGACAGCGCAGCGCAAGCGGCGACGGTCACGTAACGCGTGCTAATTATATCACAACGAAAGCTAGCCTTTCGTTACAAAACATTACGAATAGTACCTGAGAAGAGATACTTTTTGCAGTATTTATCATATCCGCGATATCACTAGGAGCAATATAAAGAGGACAGAACAGCGCGTGGAACTCGGTACAACAAACGCGGTGTCGGTCGCGCAATGGGTGCTAAATTGTACCACAACGAAAGCTAGCCTCTGGTTACAAAACGTAGGGATTAGTGATCAAGAAGAGATACTCGGGGCAGTGTTTAGCTGTATGCGCGGTATCACCAGTAGTAACAAAAAGATGATAGCGCAGCGCGCGTAGAGCGGGACAACACACGCGGCGACGGTCGCGCAATGCGTGCTAATTGTACCACGAAACGAAAGCTAGCCTCTGGTTACAAATATTGGGAATAGCACCTAAGAAGAGACTACAAAACATGGGGAATAGTGCCTGAGAAGAGATACTCATGGCAGTATTTAGCCGTATGCGCGGTATCACCAGTAGCACCGCAGAGCGGACAGCCCAGCGCGCAGCACAGGACAGCGCACACGGCGACGGTCGCACAATGCGTGCCAATTGTACCACAACGAAAGCTAGCCTCAGGTAAAGAAATATTGGGAATAGTACCTGAGAAGAGATACTCATGGCAGTATTTAGCCGTATACGTGTGTCACCAGTAGCACCACAGAGTGGACAGCCTAGCGCGCAGCACAGGACAGCGCACACGGCGACGGTCGCACAATGCGTGCCAGTTGTACCACAACGAAAGCTAGCTTCTGGCTACAAAACATTGGGAACAGTACCTGAGAAGAGATACTCATGGCAGTATTTAGCCGTATGCGCGGTATTACCAGTAGCACCGCAGAGCGGACAGCGCAGCGCGCGCAGCACAGGACAGCGCACACGGTGACGGGCGCACAATGCGTGCCAATTGTACCACAACGAAAGCTAGCCTCTGGCTACAAAACATTGGGAACAGTACCTGAGAAGAGATACTCGTGGCAGTACTTGGCCGTATGCGCGGTATCACCAGTAGCACCGCAGAGCGGACAGCGCAGCGCGCGCAAGACGGGACAGCGTACACGGCGACGGTCGCGTAGCGCATGCGAGGTGTACCACGACGCTGGGGAACCGTTGTTCCTGCAGAACGCGCATTCCTGAAACAACGCGTTGACTGTTAAACTATGCGTAACGCATAGCTGGCCTGTACCTACAGGCACCTATGCTACCCTCGTAAGCATAAATGAAGTAACTAGTTTTAAAATTTTAATTGATTCAGAACATAAAATGCAGTTGAATAAAGTAAACAATTGATTGACACTTCAGTATGTATATTTTGTAATATCTTAGCGAATATGCTTCGTAAAGACCTCATAATTCTCGTAATTCTTAAGAGAGTACATGATTAGTCCAAATAAAGAATTAGGTATATTATGCAATATGCACAGTTTGGTTTACCCCTCTTGTGTGAAACAATGACGTATAAAGCGGTAGCTTTATCTAACAATTTTGAGTACACATTTTCGACCCTTTTATATTCGTGTAAACTATGTTTATACACTTTATAACAAACACTAATAAATATGATGCATAAGGTACCTACTTTTTACTTTCTCACCTAGTCTGTTTATTTTTCCAATATCCTTATCTTATAATAAATACAGAAAATTGTAAACAATACCAATCGTGAAGTGTATCATTCTTATTATTTTTAGGGGTAGGGGTAGGTGTGTATCTATGTTATATCAGCAGGTACCTGTGTACGTAGCTAAATAATCTGGGATCTCTATACTCTCCAAATTAAAACGAACCATGTGTTTCTGATTCTGAGACCGCTGCCTTTGTCGCCGCAGTGTATCGACGAAAGTCATTAGCAACCCGAGCTGCTGCGGACTTAGCCCCAGCAGTGCTGCTTCTTGCATCGACAACACCTCCTCATAATTTGGGTAGCGCCGTTCTTCTGTCAAAGAGTTAAGGTTATAAAATAAAGTTCATCATCATCATCATCATCAGCCTATGATAGTCCACTGCTGGACGAAGGCCTCTCCTATTAAACTATGCGTATAGACGCATTAGGAGGTAAATGCCCATAATCGCCACGCTGGGCAAGCGGATTGGCGATCGCAGTAATGTGTCTACAATGATGACGCTGCAGCCCATCATCAATCGTTATCAAAAATGGTGAGTGACACTTCAATCCCTTAGTCGACTCTTACGACATCCGCAGGAGGAGTTGGGGTGGTGACAAATGTATTGTTACTGCCGTCTCCACGCGGCCCATAAAATAAAGTTATAAAATGTATAATGAGCGCGAGAATGAGGCGAACATGAAGGTGCATTCATACCAAACGACTATTCGCTATTCTAACCCCCTACTCTACGAAATTTGATCGGTACACGAAACGTAATTCGTTGATTTCGTAGAGTGGGGGATGGAATAGCGAATGCTCTGCATGCACCTTGACTACTTTCCCAGGAGGATTAACCAAGGTACTTAGTAAAGTTAAGGAAATTTAATGTAAGCATTTCTAAGAACCTTAGCAAATTTCACTGGGTTTCACTCTCAAGATGTTAAATTTATGTAGGTACCTATCCATTAGGGTGGCCCAAAAAATATTTTTTTTTCCACCCCTTTATTTTGTTTTACCTGTTACTTATGTTGATAAAATACACTAAGTGAAGGGTCCACGGAAAAAACATGTCCAAAGCCTAAAAAAATCA
Organism: Thaumatotibia leucotreta; assembly: GCA_025490895.1. Classification (NCBI taxonomy): domain Eukaryota; kingdom Metazoa; phylum Arthropoda; class Insecta; order Lepidoptera; family Tortricidae; genus Thaumatotibia; species Thaumatotibia leucotreta. The sequence goes on along the minus strand of JALPQI010013528.1, from coordinate 18,964 downwards.
GGGCAGATTCACACCTTATTCTGTTAAAAGTAAGGTGGGTTTTCCTTCTGGAATTTGAATTGACTAGACATGTTCTTTCCGTGGACCCTTCAAGTATCGTAATTTTATTTCAACTACAAAGGGGTGTTCAACGGATTTGATGTTTTTTTATGCCATGGTGCCATTGATGTCTTTAGGTGTCTCTGGCGTTCAAATAGTTAACAAACGAATATAATGGAAACACGCCGCCACTGGATGCGGGTGGCGCAGGACCGGTCATTGTGGCAATCTTTGGGAGAGGCCTATGTTCAGCAGTGGACGTCTTTCGGCTGATATGATGATGATGATGATGATGACGCCGCCACTATTATAAAGAAGTAGGCAAGCGGTTAGTTATAGTTATAGAACACTAAGTGTATAATAGGTACTAATGAATCAATCCAGTTTTTTTCGTGGAACTACTTTTCTTGTAAATTACTGCTTCAAGAATCCAATAAAGGTGCATTCAGACCTAACGAGCATTCGCTATTCTATCCCCCACTCTACGAAATCAACGAATCACCTTTTGTGTAGCGATTGAATTTCGTAGAGTCGGGGGTTAGAATAGCGAATGCTCGTTTGGTCTGCATGCACCTTAAAACATAATAAGAATGTATTTTCTATTTGAAAAATAATTGATTTACATGACAGGCCAATAAAGTAACTAAAGATAGATTTTCATTTTCTTTTAAAAGAGGTTGTTAAACGAGTCACATGTGACTGTGACAGTAATAGATAGTTATTGTTACTTACTAATAAAACATTTCCACTTTTTGTGATTTTCGCATCTTTGACAGCATCTGCGACCATATATAACATGGACTTCTAAAGCCAGCTCAAAAATGCCCCCAAAACCAATTGTTAAATTGTGCCAAGAGGGCAGGACATAACGCTTTTCATGTCACCGGCACCGCGCATATTTCGGCGCAACATCTTTGACAAATGTTTAATGTTTATTGAATATAGCCAATCAAAACTTTGATGGACCAATCACAACTATTTTTAAATGGCGGTTTAAGTTTTTATAGGTTCACATTCAAATTCATTGCCTTGATGCATTGAACAGGGGGTGATTGATACTTGTCAACAAAACTTCAGGACCGTTTTTAAAAGGCGATTTAGTATGGCGTACGGCTTCCATGTTTTATTTGTTCGTAGGACAGCATACAGTATAGATACACCTATTACTTATAAACGTCTCCTAACTTAGCAAGCCGCTAAGTATTGTTTGTCCTTTTCGACCTTATCATAAGTCTATAAGACCGAAAGGGACAAACAATACTTAGCGCCTTGCTAAGTTACGACACGTTTATGAATAAGGGCGATAGTCCATACATAAGGCCGGGATTACACCTGTGAGTTGTTACGTAAGTTGTAGGGACGGTGCTAGTAATATTCACCTCTCACTTCTTAGTATAGCCCCGTCCCTATAATAACTTACAGGTATACGACTGGCCTAATGAAGTTTCCGTAACTCGTAAGTCACAAATTGCACTTTACAAATTGTAAAGTTTACAATCATTAAAATTTAATTACACACACTAAGCAAGTAGGTAAACTGCACGAAAAAAATATCAATATTTTAGATGCATCATTTAGGATGGGGCTCATGCTACTTATTAAAATGCACATCATCATCACATCATCAGCCTATGATAGTCTACTGCTGGACGTAGGCCTCTCATATTAACTATGCGTTTAGACGCATTAGGAGGTAAATGCCCATAATCGCCACGCTGGGCAAGCGGATTGGCGATCGCAGTAATATGTCCAGTATGATGACGCTGCTGCCCATCATCAATCGTTATCAAAAAAAATGGTCAGTGACACTTCAATCCCTTAGTCGACTCTTACGACACCCGCAGGAGGAGTTGGGGTGGTGACAAATGTATTCTGACTGCCGTCACCACATGGCTTAAAAACACAAAATGGCTATTAAAATGCGAGAAGTCTAAATCGGGAAAAAACCTTTACCTTTATTGTCACTTTCAGCGACCGGCGCTGGACTGTCATGGCATGGAGTGCTCTCATCCTTCGCCAAGGTCACCTGGGCTTCCAGAACAGCTGGATCAAGCTTCACGGCGAGTAACGCGTCTGTTTACGAAGATAAAGGATATTTTGAAAACAATTGGCTTTAAACTGAAATAAATATCATACGGGTGATTAGTACATAATACGGTGCCTCAAATTTTTTTGGCGTAGGGGAAAATGGGGGAATTGGGAACACTTTTCTTTCAGCGTTCAGAAATAATAATTTAGAAACTGATGACCTCTCTTTACTTCTGTTCTGTTGACTCAATCATGGAACATCCAAGGAATTATAACTTATAATTAGTTAGGTACAAAAGTTCGATTATTAAATTAAGTTTTTTTAACTTCCCAAAATCTGCCTTTGAAAATGCCTTGCCCAAATTTTTTGTCTGTGTTTTTTGGAACCTATTAAGTCGACATGTGTTTGTTGAAAATGCTCATTTATTGTTACAAATAGGACCAGAGAATTAACCTTCTACGTCTACTAAATTGCAATGAAAATAAAGTTAATTTCAATGGCCATATAGCACATTTTTTTAAAATTTAAGAGTAAAGAAGTTTTCAAAACAATGTCATCAGCTACCCCGATATTTAAACTAAAACTACGTAATTGTCATAATTATTTTCCTCTTTTTTTAATTTTGATAGTCCATACGCGCAACACTTATAAAGAAAAGTACCAAATTCATGGGAATAGAATCCACACCCTCAACTTTTTCGCTTGATGCCCTAAGTGATAAGCCACTTGGGTACCGATGGAAAACATATTAGTAGGTATGCTCATAGGACAATCTTACACAAATCATTCTCATTCATTCGATTCATTGAACTATTTTATGTTTGTTTCTTTTTCATAAATTAATAACACGCTGAATTAAATATGAACCTATAAAATAAGCTTGTATTTTCGTGACGTGCCTAATTTTTGAGAATCACATGAGAATCAGGAAACTAAATAGCTGTCAATGACGTCATTGCAGAACCTTCGCTCTACGAGAATATCAAAGTCTCGGAAATATTATTGAAGGCACCAAGAGAGATTTCTTAGGAAATTGTATATATTATAGAATTAGATATTTTTATAACAACTTTTAAACCATCGTAATTTTGAGTCAGACTACTCTGTAAAATGCGTGGCCATGAAAAAAAAACTCATTGACTAAGAAACGATTCTCGTTTCTTAAATTATTTTGAATTCGGATTTTTCGGGTATAGAAATGGGGTCCATATTGCCACTTAGACAATTTTTTCTTCGAATATTTTTACTAATACCGTTTTTTACTCATAATGATCATTACTCTGAAAATTTTATCTCATACTTTTTTTCTTACTAAAAATTATATTTCTACCTACAATGTTCATAACGATTTTTATTTCGAATTTTTATCCTCCTAAAGTCGTCAAATAGATTAATCTGTACCCATAAAGTTATTTGAAATAAATTGTTTATTGATAAACATTTTCCCAATAATTTATATGATACATATTTGCGGTAAACGTAAATAGGAACGCACACGGTTTTTATGGATTTCGATGCAGGGTATTATGTAATAATATAGGATGTTGAAGATAGTAGTTTATTCTGAGGCCGTTTAAATGTCATGATTCGCATGATTTGTTGTTCCCTTATAAACGTGTTCATTTGACAACACGTTTATAAGGGAACAACAATATCCGTCCTTCTTAGCCATATATAATTAACCAGTGGGGATGACACTCAAGTCCTATTCCGCGTTGTTGGGCGCTTCGCGCCTTGTCAATAAACTAACCTAACCTAACCTTATCGAATAGTGAAAACTGAAAAGGGCTAAAAATAAAAACGCACATTATCGTTAATCTAACCAGTTAGTGGAGTGATGGAAAAATTAGCCGTAGCTTACCTAACTCATTCCCATTATTGTTGTTGTTAGTTCCTTATTTTGAATTTATTATTACAGGTCTATGCTGCTATAAATAAAATCAAAGAATCATCATCATCCTAGCGTAGTTCCCGGTTGCGTTCGGGGCCTGCGCCTCGAAGCCCGGGGTCCGCTTTCCGGCTCTTCCTCCTCCACTTCGCACGGTCTTCCGCATCCTTTTGTGTGAGACCATTGGCACGCATGTCATCCCGTACGACGTCAAGCCAGCCCTTCTTGGGTCTACCCCTTCTACCGGGTCCTGGCGGCGGCGGCATGGCAAGACATTTGTTCCCCACGTAGTTAGCCGGTCGTCGTAAAACGTGGCCGTACCAGCGCAAACGACACTCTTGCAGCTTATCTGCTATGTCACGGACATGAAGGCTGCCGCGGATGCGGGAGTTCCTAATGCGGTCTTTCCGCGTAACGCCACACATCCACCGCAGCATGTTCATCTCCGTGACACGCAGCTCCTGCTTGTGTCGCTCAAGCACAGGCCACGCTTCGCTGCCATACAAGAGGACAGGCCTAATGATGGATTTATAGACCTGTCCTTTCAGCTTAACCGGCATTTTAGGGTCACAAATGACACCAGTCACCTCACGCCACTTAGCCCAGGCGGCTGCAATACGGGCTTTGACGTCGTAATCGATTTCCCCGGACGCGTGAAGTACAGATCCCAGGTATCTGAACTGGTCCGTCCGCTCGACCTCATCTTCGCCTATGCGGACGGATGTGGGATCCTCTGTATTGCAGGTCAGGTACTCAGTCTTCGCCACATTTAGCTTCAGACCGCCGTTCTCAAGCGACCCCTTCCAATCGTTCACGCGTCTCACCAACCGTCCCCTGTCCGAATCTGCCAGCGCGATATCATCGGCGTACATGAGCAGCCACGGGGGTTGCTCATGCACGTTATTCCGGATGTCTACGGACTGTACGTCCAGTATCACGCTGAACAGAAACGGACTAAGGACGGAACCCTGGTGTACCCCGACGGTGATCGGGAAGGGTTTCGTGTCGCCAACAGCAGTCCGAATCGTGATACATGTCCCGAATAATATCAATATAGGTTTCTGGCACCCCTTTGGACCGCAGTGCCCACCAGATCATCACGCGAGGAACACAGACGAAGGCCTTTTGCATGTCCAAGAATAAACAATGCAGAGGCGTATTCTTCGTCCTGTATTTCCCCATGACGACCCTTAGGGCAAAAAAAGGGTCCATGGTCCCATGACCGGGGCGAAAACCATATTGACACTCCGAGACAGTACACTCCTGCCGGATCCGGGAGTCGACTATCCGTTCAAGAAGCTTCATGGTGTGGGACATGACCTTTATACCGCGGTAGTTACCGCACTCCTGCACCGATCCCTTGCCTTTGAAGACTGGAGTAATAATACTCAGTCTCCATTGGCTCGGGATTTTGCCAGTGAGGAGTATCCGGTTAAAAAGGTTAGTTAGGATGCCCACACCATGAGGCCCCAGCGCCTTCCAGGCCTCGATAGGGACTCCATCGGATCCGACAGCCTTTCGATTCTTCATGCGGCGAAGAGCACTAAGGACTTCCTCAGGCGTTACCGGTGGCACTAGTCCTTGATTCGGAGGGAGGACCGGTGGCTGCACCTCTTTATGCTGCTTATTCAGTAGCTCGTGGAAGTACGAGCGCCATCTCTCCTTCACCGCGAGGTCCTCGCATAACAGGTTGCCGCGATGGTCTTTTACGCAGCGGCACTTGGTGATGTCTTGTGCCGCTTTGACCCTTGAACGTGCCAACTTATACACGAACTTCTGCCCCTCAGACGATTCCAACCTATCATAAAGCGGTTGTAGGTGGTCTCGTCTGGCTCTGGCTACAGCTCGCTTTGCGGCACGTTTCGCGGCCCTGTACGCGTCGCGATCTTCAGAAGATCTGGACGCTTGCCACTTTTTAAAGAGGGCTTTCTTCACCCTAACCTCCCTCTGGACCGTGTCGCTCCACCACCACGTCTCCCTGTCACACTTGCGTCCGCCCTTGCTCACCCCAAGCTCTGCCCTACCCGCCCCAGTGATGGCTGCCTGAATCTGGTCCCAGTGTTTTTGGACTGATTCACCATCGGCACCGACACACTTGTGAACGGTAGCCGTGGCGAACGTCTGGGATTTGGCTTCATCTAGCAGCCACCACCGAATCTGGCGTCTACAGTGTTCTGCGCGCTTAGCTTTGGGCTTTACACAGAGGTCCATGACAAGGAGACGGTGCTGGGCGGTGAGACTCTCACCTGGTATGACCTTGCAGTTGGCCACACGACTGATATGGTGTCTCCTAGTGAGTAGGAAATCAATTTGGGTCGCTTTCCCCCTGCTCTTGTAGGTGATGAGATGTTCGGATTTCTTTTTGAAAAACGTGTTCACGATGGCCAGGTCGGCAGCTGCACAAGTCCTGAGGATTTCTCCCCCCTCGTCGTTGCGACTACCATACCCAAAACCACCGTGAACCCGCTCAAACTCCTCGCACTCTTCACCCACATGACCGTTCAGGTCACCACCCACAATGATTGATGAAATAAAATCAAAGAATACGCATCAATAAATATGAGGAACAAACTAAAATGTTTAGTACAGTACTCTGCCACAACCTGATTTGTGCAGCAGGTTAGGTAGCACGATTTATATTTAACTAAACAAAAATAATTCATGCATGAATTAAAACCAGTATAGATAAAAATACATATAACATTAGAGTATATAGCTTAAAATAAGTATAGGGAAAAATTGTATAAACATAAAAGTTAATTGCATTGTTGTTACTTGTTGGAAATTATCCAACAAGTACGCTTTTAAAAAATCCGTGCGTAATTTCTTTGCTGGTTGCTCTAAGAATAACTAATTGGTATCTCCTTCATGAGCAAGTTATTTTATTATATTATATGTATATATGTATGATATTTATATAAATATATTAGAGTATGTTATAATGTATGTATATATATGTACGATTTTGTAATTGCTTTTTAATTAATTTATTATACACAGATTTGGTTTATATTTATATAGTTGCGCCGCCTACAATTTTCTCTGCTTTGCCCCAAGGTTGACTGGTAGAGAATGCCTCATGGCATTAAGTCCGCCTGTTGTACTTTAAGTTTTACTTTTGTGCAATAAAGTTTAAATAAATAAATAAATAAAAGTTAGTACCTACTAAAAATATATATGAAAAACAACATTATGAATATAAATAATTCTAAGTGATGATAATTATGAACAAAGATTACTTCTAAATACCGATCATTATGATGTTAAATTGTATAAGGAACATTTTCGGAGTTCCAATAATCTAAGTTGCAATTTTATAAGTACTTTGGCGCACCCATAGAAATGATTGGTTTTTGATTTTTTAGCAAAACGGGTTTACTAAATTATATTATTTTATAAATCCGTTTACTAAATTATATTATTTTATAGGTATACGACAAAGAACACCAACACAGTGTGTATCTATGTTATATCAGCAGGTAATAAAACCATATTTAATTACGTTTGTTCAAAGCAAAAGTATGTAGTTAGATATGAATTCGGCACGTGTAGAAAATTAATGCCGCAGGGTACCTATACAAACATTACTGTAAACACGCACAACCCACTCTAAGATCATGTTGAAATGAAAAGCAGCAAAAAATGTCTTACAATCTGGGTCGCGTTTTATAAAGTTACAATTTACAATTTCACTGTTTGCCTCTCTTTCTAGCCAAAATGTACGTGCGTTAGAGAGGCAAACAACGAAATTGTAAATTGTAACTTTATAAAACGCGACCCTGATGACTTACTTCTAGAATGGTCTAAGATTCCAAAGTTCACTGTATATTATTCATACATAATATATCACTTTTTAATACAACTGAGATACAATTTAATAAAGTCGGTTCTTGGCCGTTTTTATTTTCTGACATTACTTTTCTCTTAGTATTTTTTTTATTAAACATAATCGAGGACTTTGTTAAGTTTTCAATAAAAAGCAATTTCTTTCGCCAAAGAGTAACATTTTCCGTTTTAGAGTTCCCTACCCGAAGCGTGCCAACGGCAGGCTATTTTTGATCATCAAATTAAAATTATCTCGAAAATTGTCTCGCTTAAAATTAGTTCCACATTTAATTGGGTGTGTTCAAGAAAATTGATTTTTGTACCACTAGCTCGTGCCCGCGGCTTTGTCTACAAGTGATTTTCGCGATAAAAATTACACAGGTTTGGAGATAATTTGATACTCGGTTATCAAATTATCTCCATGCCAAATAATTGCAACAAAATCTGTCGAGCGGTTTTAGCGTGCGGAGGTACCCAACAGACAAAGTTACTTTCATATTTTGTAATATAACCCCCTTATTCCTAAACGTCTGCTAACTTAACAAGCCGCTAATAGGGTGAATATCTGAGCGTTTCAACCGCCTAATTTTGGTGGCATCATTTTTGCCAAAGTTTCTATTTGTTACAATGTGCTACTTTGTCATTTAAAGGAGGCAGGGTACCTTATACAAATGACGAAGTATAACATTGAGACGTTTAGAAACTTCGGCAAAAATGATGCCACCAAAATTGGCGGTTGAAACGCTCAGATATTCACCCAATAATTATTTGTCCCTTTTACTCTTATGGACATATTGTTAAGACCTAAAGGGACAAACAATTATTAGCGGCTTCTTAAGTTAGCAGATGTTTATGAATAAGGGTGTTAGAATGGATTTCGTAAGTCCTCAAAGAAGTGATATGATAACAATTCAAGAGGTTCTTAGCAACTTTCCTTTAAATTTTCATATTAATTGTCACTATGAAAAAGTCCGAAATGGATCCCACGTGAATCTATTTCCTTTACCGTACCTACCTACACAAACTAACATTTGTTTATAAATGGTTTAATTTTTTTACAAAGATACCTGTTAGTGATATTACATTTGTCCACTTTACCGGAAATATGTGCCATCATATTTAATTATAAGTTTAAAGCAAATAGCTATTCGTTCGGCGCGTGTATATAATTATTATAATTAACTATAAGTACCTGCCTTCAAAATTAATGACGTTGACGTATACCTAAATATCATATCAGTATACATATTTATTATTGTAAAGTACATAATTATAAGTGGCCTTCCGAACATTTGGCACGTGATAATTTTCAGAAAGTATTTTTTATTATAATTAATACTCGGTCTATTTGACATTCGTACCTACTCATAATTTTTATGCATATATTATGATCTAACATCAAAATAATATGAAAGCAAAACAAGATAGACTATAACCAAGATACGTGGATCCAAATCTAGAGAGATGTTCTTTGTTTGGATTTAAACTGGTTAGTGTACGAGGACTGTTCTGAACGTTTTTGGTTGCTCCGGTTCAAATGATACTATTTTAATATAACTTATAATAATTGTGCGGTAATGGTTGTTTTGTGTCGAAGTAGTAGCACTTTTACATTTTTATTTGTTGAATTCTAAACTCCTTGGCGCTTAGCACATGATTGCTTGCGACAGTATGTGGCTGCGAGATAGATTTCTCGTCTTTAACTAACTATATTAATAAAAGAGGGACGGGTAGTCTATCTCGCGGCGATATATTTTCGCAGCAATCATATGCTAAGCCTACATGATGATGATTACCATGTTCATATATGGTAAATGATCATGATGTAGGGCTATCAAGCTAGTTTTATTTATAATTCCAGGTCTAACCATCCACGTTCTCAATGCGTAAGTTTTTTCACTGTCACTCAAACGAAGGCGTCATGTCATTACAGTGGCACAGACAAATCCTCGAAATTAGCGAATTTCGAAGTTTGCGGAAGGGCCGCAGGTAATTGTAGTTGGAAATAATAACTAGTTCGCACCGTATAGTGTTATGGTTGTAAAACAAAGTGCAAGCACCATTAAGAGGGAACCCTCAGTGGACTAGTCCTTCGTCACACTTGGATTTTTACCTTTATCAAGAGGCTTGCGTCTTTTCAGAAGCCTCACTCGTGCGGAATTTGACGGTCCCTGAAACAAAAGGTTCTTTACTTGCAAAATTCATACACAATTATACTGAACAAGGGTTGCTCTTTTAAAGGAACTTTGATAGCACATGCCTTGTGACATGGCCACCATATTCATACATACATTTTTTCGATTCCATTTATCCTGTAGGTATTTATAATTGAGCATAATTGAGAGAGAGCCGTGTGGTGACGGCAGTAAGAATACATTTGTCACCAACCCAACTCATCCTGCGGGTGTCGTAAGAGTCGACTAAGGGATTGAAGTGTCACTGATCATTCTACAAGATTGATGATGGGCAGCAGCGTCATCATAGTGGACACATTACTGCGATCGCCAATCCGCTTGCCCAGCGTGACGATTATGGGTATTTACCTCCTAATGCGTCTATACCATGAATGTAGGATTAATATGGATTTGACAACGTTATAATAATAGCAAGAACGAAAGGGATGGTCTTATGAAACTTTTTACTAGTGGAAGTGAAAAGGAACGATAATCGTCCGTCCTTATCACTGTGCCACTATTTTTTGTGCGTGTGTGCGTTAAATGCTAAATGTAAGTGCCAGACAAATGCGTTGAATACGTCACTAAGTGCCTGTGTGGCACTTTCTTCTTAGTAGTAAGTGACTATGTCTATCCCTCTTAGTGGCACACTATGTGCGGCCCCTCGGTCTATACGCATAGTTAATAGGAGAGGCCTACGTCCAGCAGTGGACTAACATAGGCTGATGATGATGATGACGATAATTGAGAGATTTGGTGGGGCGAATTCGAATAAAGCTATGCACCAATTTAAAAATAGATTATATCAATGATACTCTTGTATTGTATACACTGAAATTTTGCTTGGGTTTTATAATCTGATTCACCATTTACAATTCTGTTTGTTTGTGTCAAATCAGACACCGGCTGTTTAGTGCACCAGTTGAAAAATTGTTCTGAAAGATTATTTAGATATTTACTGTAAAACTTGCGTAATCCAAGGTCAAACCTAAATCTAAGTACGGTCACGAATCACGTCTAATATGTAGGTAATATGTTTACAGTTAGCGACGCAAAATGATTACAATCGTTAGCATTTTTTTGGAGCTGCCCCTTAGGTCAAGTATCTGATCTTTTCCATAGTTAACTCTGTATTTTGACAAATACTGAGGCTCCGGGAAAAGATTGCTCCACGTGTCACTCAGATTGATTTCTTTTGATACGTTTTTGTTATTTATGTATTTATCTTTTACACGATTCTTTCTTAGGAGTCCGAATCCTTTTCCTTGTTGTGATCTTATTGTTACATTTAATAGTCATTGGACTGAGAGTATTGTCAATTTCAATTTTATTATTCGTATTCACTGAACGAGTAGGCACCTAATTTTGAGGTGCTTTTATTTTTAATTACACTTTTGATTTTGTGATTACACAGTAGGTATACATACGTGCACAAAATATTAACTTGGCAGGTATTAGTAGGTAAGGTACTACTTTTTTTACGTAAGCAACGCTACGGAATATTCGTAACCTTTTATAATTTTTTAATTTTTATCCCTATGTAGGTACAGTCACCTTCAGGGTCGCGTTTTATAAAGTTACAATTTACAATTTTGCTGTTTGCCTCTCTTTCTAGCCAATACGTGAGTGCGTTAGAGAGGCGAACAGCGAAATTGTAAAATGTAACTTTATAAAACGCGACCCAGGTATGTCGGAGTGGTGCTAAAGTGCTCAAAAACTGAACATGCACTGCACTCGAACAATGCACAGTCAAGGGCATAAATATGTATACACTTTTTTACCTTATGCCGTAAAGATAAGGTGCAAAAATGTGTACATATTTTTGCCCTTGACTGCACATGTGACAATAGCGGCGTGCTCAGATATTTACGAGCACCCTGTCCGCTAAGATATCTAATGAGAATGTACTTCAGAAAATAGATCAGAGTAGACTTTACCGAACCCATTTTTCCGATGGGATCTTGATCAATAAATTCGAAATGTTGAGTACCTACCTTTTCTGAAGAATATGGAATCACTTCTCTAAACGTCTCACTTTTATTGTTTCTTAGAGATACGTCGTGGGCTAATACTGCAGACACTTCCATTTTTAAATACTAAACGAAACCAACACGATACGTAACACTAAAATTCACGCATAAAATGAGGTTAGAATCGATGCTCTGCGATTATTTTTGTGTCCTACCCTTCGAAGACAAAGTAATTATGACGTAGGTAGTAATAAAAATAGCATGAATTTTGTGTACGTCTTAAAAGTGGTTATTGGAAAATGGTTCTTATGTATGATTGCTTGATTAGCTAGAATAATTATTATAGTTTTTTTCATCATACTTGCTGTCTAAGCACGCCATTGCTTGCGTGCGTAGCGGGAGTAATAGAAAAGTGAAATTCCCTAGGGAGTAATAGAAATGTCAGTACGTCATTTATAGTTATTTGTTTTACTAGGGAGTAGGGAGCAAAGTGATTGTTTAACTCTCGTGCAAATATTGAAACCCGAGCAAGCGAAAGATTTCAGAATTTGAATAAAATGGAATCTTGAGCGATGCGAGGGTTTTAAGGCACGAGAGTTGAACAAGCTTTGCTGCCGAGTGAAATACAACATTTTTCACCACACTAAAGCGAGGAAACATGCGAAATAAAACTCAAACATAACAAATTAGAAGGTATTTATTTGCAAGTCCTCAACTTCCAAAAAATAAACAAATTCGCTTTAGTCTATACAGAAGATTAAAAAAAATTACTTTAACCTCTAGAGATTAAAACACAGTTTTGCGCTCTGAAATTGAAGGACAAACAGCGTGTTTACGAGCAGTGTGGTGAAAATAACTATAGTCTATCCAGAAGATTAAAAAAAATTACTTTAACCTCTAGAGATTAAATCACAGTTTTGCGCTCTGAAATTGAAGGACAAACAGCGCGTTTACGAGCAGTGTGGTGAAAATAATATTATGTCTTAAAACTTATTTTTTTGTCGTCAAGTGTGATAAAAAACATTGTATGCATCACGGCCGGTAAGCGGAATACTAACTCGAGTCATAAAAGCTTCTAACACTCTCGTTAGTAATTCCGTACTTACCTCCCTTGATGCACAATGTACTATTTTTGTTTCGGACATTGTTTCTAGACGCCAGTGCACCCGCGGTAATCTCACGGCGCAGGGTGCTTAGCTAAGTTGCCAATCGCTAGCGCTTAGTAGCGTATCGTAGTTTTCCCTCTCTGTCACTCTTCCGTATTAGTGTTCGGTTACGATTGACGACTAAGCGCTAGCGATTGGCAACTTGTCTAAGCATCCGCTCATGGTAAGCACATTTTAGTGCGAAAAGTTGTTTCGTGGCAATCAAGAGGAGTAAATATAAATAAATAAATATCTTGGGACATTTTACACAAATCAACCTAGTCCCACGGTAAGCTCAATTAAGGCGTGTGATGTGGGCGACGATATTATATAATAAATAGATAAATATAGATACTTAATTAGACAGCCATGACCAAGGAACAAATATTTGTGATAAATAAATACACAAATAATGCCCTCGCCGGGATTCGAACCCGGAACCTCCAGCTTCGTAGACAGGGTCACTACCAACTAGGCTACGAAGGCTGACAAAAATATACCAATAAATAAACCAATAGTAACTTTAGGCGCAAAATAGTACGACGATGACAGCTACAATTCAAATGTTATACGGGAGTCAAATTTTCAAACTTTTTCGTTTTGACCTATTGACTAGGTATTCAAAAGTAGATAGATAGGTACCTAATGATTTGAAAGGGAACAAGTTATATAGTTATATTATTCTATGTATACGAAGCAGAATGGGTATTTGAGTGATTTCACGAGTATTTAGTTAATCATCTGTATTTATTCAGCCGTTTTCCCTATTTTCTTATTAAATAAGACCAATGAAAGAGCCAATGAAATAGAAACCAGGGTAGCACATCTTTCCGAATCGCGTCGCCCGTCTCGACTCGCGTTTATACATTTTTCAATCATTTTATCGACAAAATGTATGGACTGACAGACAACTCTGGAAGATGTGATACTATTGCAGTTGATATCCTAATTTCGGCATACATGTCATATACCTACATTACATTACATTTACATAAATAAAAAAAATGAATTAAAATATGTTATTTATTCATGCTATAGACCCATTACATAACAATATTAAATATTTGTGTATAGACTAAAATTAAAACATATCGTCGACCGTAGGTTCAATTAGGGTAAGGGACAAAATGTCGAAAATGAGTTAAGTATACAGTTTTGTTCAGAATTTTGCGCTCTTTCGAATGGTGTATATAAAAAAAAACTAGCTTTAAAAAAATGTTCCTTACCCTATTTTTTTTTAGGGTGTACCGGATCAAAATAGCTCCAAAAAATAAAGTAACAAGAAAAAACTTCTACACAGCTACTAAGAATTAGTGTAATGTACGTAAGCAACCGAATTTAAACAAGGTAACCGGCCTTGCACTTGGGGAATGACCCTTACGCGGTTTATTTTTGATGAGAAAATAACAAAAGTGTTATTACGCTAATAATTTTGGAATCGAAAAAAAATATTTTGCCGATACACTAAAGTGATTACGTGGATATTGAAATAATTGTTCCTTACTTTAATTTGCTCGCACAGTAATTTATACGATGTGTGCGATACGCTAATTTTTGTAGTACAATCGACAACACAGCTGTGGATACAGACACAGTGCTAGAAATATGTATACACACCTTTATGTCCAGGCAATAAAGTTCTGTTTACATATTTTTGCCATTTTGCCTGTGTTCACAGGTGTGTTGTTGATTGTACTTGACAGAATGAATGAATAATTTAATATACTATAGATACTTAAATACATAGACAGCCATGACCAAGGAACAAATATTTGTGATAAATAAAGACACAAATAATGCCCTCGCCGGGATTCGAACCCGAATTAGTGTAGCTTTAAAACTGGAAGTAGATTCAAAAGTGCAAAGTTTGCGTTGACTTTGACTATGTTGTACAGAGTTGCTGCTAGGAAGACTCAAGATTTTGTAGAAATCATTACACAAGTCTACGAACAAATAAAACATGGAAGCCGCATGCCATACTAAATTGCCTTTCAAAAGCGGTCCTGAATTTTAGTTGACAAATGTCACCACCTCTTCAATGCATTACGGTATTCACGGTATTGAATTTCCATGTCAACCTTTAAAAACTTAAACCGCCATTTAAAATTAGTTGTGAATGGTCCTTCAAAGTTTTGATAGGCCATATTCTAGAAATAATTGTCAAAGATGTTGCGCCGAAATATGCGCGGTATTAAGAAAAGCGCTATGTCCTGCCCATCTTGGCACATTAAACACGTTACACGTCCATGTTATATAATTATTGGTCGCAGACACAAGTGATCAAATTCAGATGTATGGAATCTATTGTGTAGAATCGCGACAATGCATGAACAAAAAATTATCCTAATTGAAGGGGTGTTCTGATTTCACCATTTATTTCCCAATGATACGCCATTTTTATTCCATATATGCTTATTAAATATTAGAAACAATACAAGTACTTATAATATCGAAGACTTTTGAAAAATTGAAACCTAATATAAATGAATGAATAAAAAATATAAACAAAATCTGTACTAATAGGTAATAATAAAATATGAAGTAATTTCTTCCAACTCTGCCATCATTTCTCATCCAAGGCTTCCAATAACAAAGTTTATTAACCCTTTACCGCATATCGTGACAAATTTGGGACGCTCGATATTTTCAACTACTACACTATTTTAACACATTATCTGTGTATCAAATTTACATTTAAATACTAGCTAGATATTTAAATTACCCATTAGGGTAGTTATTAAACATTAAATCTTTCGCAATGTTACAAAAAATGATTGTAGAAAGTCAGTTGCAGAGATTCTGTGAACAGAGCAAGGCAGCCGTTTTTTGAACGCAGTTTTATTAAACATAAATCAATGTTTTGGTGAATTTATAGTTGTTAGTATACAGTGACATGAATCCCCAACATTTTTACGGCAGTCGACGTAAGTAATTATATTTACATTACATTGATTTATTTAATTAAATTTTGTTCCATATTCGGAACATAATGCATTCACGGCTTTTCGAACTAAGACAAATGTGGCACAACATGCAGTCTAGTCAACGAATACTAATCTTCATATTTGGAACTGTATGCATGGGACGTGTAGATCTTCTAGACGCGATGTTGGGATTTTACAGAATAAAAGTAAGGAGCAAAAAGTGGCACCACAGGCTGTTTTTCCACTTAGTAGACCCAAGTTGCGTCAATAGCTGGTTGTTGTGGAGGCGCAGCATGTCACAGAGAGGAGAAAATACATATATGCCTTTACTGGACTTAAAGCTGAATTTGGCAGAAGTTTTGATGGCCAAGGATACTAGAGTATTTACACCTACACGTCGCGGCAGTATAAATATTGTTGTTAGAATATGAAGTTTTTTTTACGTTTTAGGCAATAGGGATCATCCATTAATTACGTCACACCTCGAGGGGGAGGGAGGGGGTCCACAAAATGTGACATATCGTGACGGGGGGGAGGGAGGAGTTCTATGTTTGTGACGTCACAATCCTCACATACATGAATACATGAACATAAAAGAATAGAAAATCCAAAATAATTGGTCGGAGGAAGAATAAATAAATTTTCTCGTACGTTCATTTTACGAATAATTTTAAGCAATCCTAATAAAAAGTTACTTAAAAAGTGATGATGTAATTTTTACCTTAAACTAAAAATCTACATGTGACGTCACACTAAGGGGGGAGGGTGTAGTTAATTGTGACGAAGTGTGACAAGGGGGGAGGGAGGGGTCAAAAAATCATAAAATTGGTGTGACGTAATTAATGGATGATCCCATAGGTACTATACTGGTCATGACATGACCTCATATTGTTCCAAATTTGTCTAGTATATGATTCTAGCCAAGATTGCATATTGTTCCAGATTTGCCCGCAATTGTTTTTCTAAAATAAAGTAATTAAAAACATTTATATGTTTTTTTTCATTATTTTTCTAAGGTTATATTTCTCATTTATAATTACATATATTTTTTCAAACACATCAAAAAATCCATGCGGTAAAGGGTTAAGTAAATTATAAAAGGCAATTATAGTGTTTTCAACCGACTTTAAAAAAGGAGACGGTTCTCAATACGACTGTACGCGATTTTGATGTTTTTATTCGAAAGCTGATGGTCCCATTTTAATTTGGTCTAGTTCTGATAATTATAAGTCTCAATTGGCATTAAGCATGTGCATTGTACACGACAATCGGATGAATAACTCGATACCGCGTCAACCGATTTCCATAAATCAATTTTTAACCGACTTCAGAATAAACCGAACTAGTCCCGTTGGCATCAAGGTCTGATTATGGGATCTTGGAGATATCGGTTGAAGTCAGTTTTTTTTAATGATTATTGATATCGTTTGGCGTACAGAACTCGGGATCGGGAAGAATTATTATATCCGAGACCACGTCACCCATGGTCGGATTTTTCATGGTCATGTTTTCGGGGGGCGTACATTGCGTACAAGCCATGTCACCCCCACGCATCGTGTCCTCGCAGTATATCGTTGACCATCGCAGCGGCTGAAACCCGAGTACCCCTCTTACTGGCAACATTGCCCCGGTTTGTCTCCCTCTGACCCGCACGCGTTATCGCAACTTGGCACACGCTTTTCAGCTTCGCTGACAACAGCCACGACGAATAGAAGAAAGAGGGTAGTCTTTAAATGTTTAACAAGGAAAATTTTCCTTAAGGTTCAGATTTGCCTTCATCTATTCTTTTTGAGCTTAAAGTGGTACCGGTACCATAGAAAAATTAGAATATCGATAGGTATCCTAGTTCACAATCGAACTATTTCAGTCACTTTTTTATGTCTCTGGCATCTATGGGTATTATTCTCCTGCACGCTTAGAACATGATTGGTGCGACAGTATGTCGCAGCGAGATAGATTTCCCGTCTTTTACTTAGTAATTACATATGCGACATAACATTATTCTGATATAATTATACTAGCTAATTGAAATAACCCAAGTTATAATAATATACCAATAATAAAGATCTCTTAAAACCATAGAAATACATTATTTTATGTAATTTATGTTATGAATGATAAAAATGATTATCATTTGTGTTAACACTGTCAATTATTTTAAGTATGTTATATTTAACTGATAAAGATCTGTTAAAGAAGAAAAAGAACATTATTTTGGTTTATTTCTGTCATAATTATTTTAGATAATTACTGTGTGGTAAAACTATCAAACATAATAACTTACGTTTTACCTGAATACTCAAACGAGATTCTGATGATCTTGGAGATTTTGGATCGAGATCTTGGAATGAAACATAATGTTTCATTCCAAGAAAAGACTTAGCGTAGGTACAGGATAGGGAATAAGACATTTCAAGTAAACCACACAAACAATAGGACTTGGATTTCCTATACACATTTAGACAAAATAACTTATTTTTTTTTCTTATTTTTCAAAACGGATTATCCTTACACTAAAACTCACGTAGCATATTTTTACAAATACACTAACTTACATTATTTTGCTTTAATTAAAAAAATCATTAAAATACGCTTACTTTATTTTTTTGAAATGATATTGGATCTGTAAACCGAAGTCAAATTAGCGTAAGGGACATGACTAAAAATTGCTACGAGTGTAATCGACGTTGGTAATGAAACACATTAGAGTAACGGACACCAATTTTCCTTATTATTTAGTCTACGTAAATAAATACTATTTAAGCGGAAAGAGCACCAAAATATAAGAATACGTGTGAAATCGGAGCCAGAAAAGCTCAAATACAATAAAAGTTATGAGCGAATAAGCAGAAAAAAAAACTTTGTCGGGCTCTCCTGCAAAGTCGTATTTTGTCCCTTACCCTAATTGAACCTACGGTCGACGAATGCAGTGTGGAAAGATAAGTCGGGACCTGAAGGGAAACTATTGAC
>JALPQI010013527.1:0-31874 GCA_025490895.1 Thaumatotibia leucotreta | reverse complement strand
TATTAAAAGAAAGAGGAATATCCATAAGTACTACATATTTTATTGTTCTATGTTAGGATAGAGTTGTGGCAAGAGTTGATGAATTAGCAGAATATGATGACGTGGAATGGAAATTAAAGACATTTTGAATACACCGGTTTGTTTACATTGTTCGCAAAGTCTATTAACGGCGACTTTACGTATCTGAACATTCTGAACTACATACCAAATACTTTAACTACAAATCCCAACCCGTTAAGATATATTATGATTTATAAAAAATCTTGTAACTGGACCTATTTTCAAAACATTGAACTGTCAGAGTATATTGTTGTTTATACTTGCATGAGTAAGATACTAAACACTACTACTACTAAAAACTAAAAAGATAAGCAATTTTAGGCTGGCTTTAGACAGTCAAACATTCACAAAAATAAAACCGTGAGTGAAAGGACTGGCTAAAACTAGATCGACTAATTGCAAACCAAACATTCACTTTTAGACTGACTCTAAATGTAGAACTAGCTCCAGTTGATGACATTTTATTGCTTTAGGTACTTCTCGTAAGTAGATAAAAAGGAGGCCACCCAGTTATTTAAGAAATACTTAATAATTTACTACTTTATACTGTGCAAAATAAAAATAACTTTTTTATTTATTAAATTGCGCGTTACCCATTATAATTAAATTGACAACTGTACTATAGAATGGAGTTCTTTAGAAAAGGAATTTACGAGTTTTGAAAGGGACGGCAACGCGCATGTGTATATCTTGGAATTGCAGCATAAGCTAAGGTAACTGAATTCCACCGGCATGCTCGTTTTGGTAAACGAGCATGCCGGTGGAATTCACCTGGTGGTCCATCATGGTATAAGAAATGTAATCCTTCCCGCTAACACGATAAGTATGTTGTTGATAGCTCTGAAACTTCCTTATCAATTAGTAAATCATTTTTTTTTCCTTTATCATCATCATCATCATTAACATCATCATCATCTAAGTCTCTAGGGTGTAGCTTGTCCTGGTCTTTCTCTAATTTCTATCCATGGCTCAAAAGAGAAACATGTCTCCAGAACTTAGCGCTTCACGCGGGACCCAACTGTCTTTAATAAATTCACAACAAGCAAAATTAAGTCCTCAAGAATACTTCGTTCACCTGCCAAATCTTAAGCCTGAAAGCCCTTGCGCTGGCCTTTCTTTGTCTTGTCGGCTCACTTGAAATTAAGATGATACTCGAGTATATTTCGTTAAAAAGGTGACCTTAAACTTGAAATAAGGATGTTCTTAAGTAGATCGTGAGTTCCGGGTGATATACAACAGCAAAAATAAATATTGTAGTGCGGCTTACAGTCAAAGTCATATAGTGCAACTTGTAAAGTTTAGGGGTAAGATAGCCGGTGTAATTACAGGCATAGAGGCAATCCATCTAAGTCCTCAAGGTAGGCAGTGCATAGGCGATCTTTTGTTCACTATGTCCATGGGCCTCGGTTTCCGCTTTCCATCAGGTGGGCCGAGCTCAGTTGTCTACCTTCGTCACATTAAAAAAAAAACTAATAGGTACATTGACGAGAGTAATAGTTTCCCGGACAATGGAATCGATAAGCCCCACTATGCATGTACTTCCAACAAAACTATCAAGCTACCGAGGACATACCACTATCTACGGTTTTCAGTCTTACTTATAGGTTTATGATGGTCCGGTGATTAATCGTCTATCGTTGTTGCCGTCACGTTCTAACAAGTATGCAAGTGCGAAAGAGACGCGTAGCAGGATAAACGGTAAACACGTGACCATGATAAGCCACCTGGTGTAACAAATGTAGGTAACACAGGTAGTATGAGTCCTTATTTATTTTCGTTTAAGGTAATACAAACAAGTCAAGCAAATGCATAACAGATGAATGAAATGAATTCAGTCAGTTTAAGCGAAATGTCAGCAGACAAATGCATTGTATACACGTACGCATGTATCTTTTTTCGCGCTTGTCACTATGACAATATAGGTTAAAAAGTTGCCTGTACGAATACCATTCCTGTCACTGTTTCCTGCTATGAAAATCTGATTTAGTATATGTACCTAATCCACTTCAATTTAAGATGCATACAAAACGCCTGTCTCAGTTTACATGACTAATCATCTTCATACTGAATCCTTTATCTAATTACGTTTAAACTGACACCGCAAGAGAGATTGGCAACCCGATCATTCCGACTAACAGAGTCCTAAGTGTTTTGGTGTATCATCAGTTCCGCGAAGGATTTGCCGCTAAATATGGCCTTTGGCTGTCAAATAACTCATTACGGTATCAGTATTAATATAATTTATGGGACAGGGCTTCGATTTAACTTAATGGGCACTGTCGAATTTGGAGACATTAATGATGTTTAATTTTAAGGTTGATAAATTTACTACGGTAAAGATAAAGCATATACGGTTTTAGGCTTAGCCTGCTTTTCCACCAGAGTAATGCTATGTAGATGCGTTTGACATCCACCAATCCATATTAACACATGCAGAAGAGAACATGTATGCAAAGAGGGATATACTAGTTGTGCTACGCTCCGAGATTGTTATTTGAGGATATTAAATGCATCATAATTCTGGTGAAAGCTTGGTCTCCGGGTAAGTTGCAAGCTACGTAATTTTGTGACATGCTATAGAGACAGTGATACAGCTAGATTATTGCAACTTGGCGCGGTATAAGTTTATGGCTCGATGTTGCTATGCTTTCGCTATAAAATGTGTTACAAGTAGCTGCGCTAATAAGTGGAACGTTATGGACGTTGTGGTTAGCCAATAATGATCCACGCATGCTCAGTGCTTCTATCAGATTAATCTTTTCTGTTAATATTGTGCTCCCGCACTGGCTGTTCCGTCTGTTATATAAAATGGTGTACTCGTAAGAAAGACACCAAATAATACATTTAACTGAAACGCCAATACAACACTAAGATATGAAAAAGGCATAGTTGATGTTATAATAACAGCCAAGGTGGCATCAGAAGCACTTTTAGTTACAACAGTAAACTAGTAACGTCCTCCCAGAGTAGAACTTTAGTACAGAGTAATATGAGAAAGCATGCGAATTGAAAGATGTTTTAGACGAAAATCAATACAAATTTTGCGGGTTTTGTGATCAAGTTCAAAGACGTCAGGGAATACCGGAATAAGGATTAATGTGCTGAATCATCTCATGTATCAACAAAAACCATAAATATAAATCGCCAATTGATAAACATTTCCATATTTACACTTCAGTCCGAAGTGAAATATTACAGTTGTTTATTACGGCTTGTTATTAAAAATATTACGTTGTTTATTGTGATTTCAGGACCGGGAAACTTGTTTTTGTTTCAAAACTCGTTAATAATTCTGCGCAACAATTCAATCCCTTCCCGGTCAAGGCCGCCAATGGGAGCTGAATACATTAAACTTTTGTTTGTATAAAATTCTCCTTAAGGATCATCTCGTGATTTAAATTTTTCATGCTTCCTGAGAGGGTTAAGGTTTACAACTCGAGAGAGACAATTTTGAACAGAGAGTTTCCGTGTTTTTATTCCTACAAATTGCAATTACATTTTTTAATATCTTATATTGATCAGCGTGTGATATTATATGGAAAGTGTCACCACGTCGATATGTATCGCGATAGAATTATTTCCAGGCCGATTCGACTGTAACCAATCAACTAACCAAGCACTAGCCTATATTCGTGCTATACCTAACCAGAATACCTATCCATCCCAGTATTGTTCGCATAGCTTGCAGAGCTCTTCTACTTCCCCAGAACAGGATAATGAATTTTCTGATTTACTGCAAAATAAATCGTGGTGATTAGCTGCTAAAGGGCGTACACACACTCAATTTATGAATGAATTTATTCAGAGTCGCTTTTGCAGTCCCTAATTATTACGAAATATATGAAGCATCCAGTTGCCTCGCTGTTTCATTTGGGTACCTGATCTGAATGTTTTTTTTAACAAGAATAGAGAAACATTTCACAGGTATCAGTGTTAAAAAATCAGCGATTAATAAAAGACTTCATTCTTATTTGTTTATAATGCCATCAACTATTCAGTCATCGCTGCAGGGTAGGACTGTTACTAACCTTAATGTGTTAGCTAAAAATCATTGGTCGTGACTTCTCGATAGCAGTGAAAAGTCAGATTTTGGTGTGTAATTTGTGATTACTTCATAAGAATGAAACAGCCATCTTACTTGTTAGGAAACAAAATGCAAAAAGTTAAAGATTATGCACGTCCTGGGATCCTAGTATACCCACCTATATTGTCAATTGAAGAGTTAGGAATCTCACGGCTTTACATAGACTGGTGACTAAAGGTGAAACGATCGTCAAGCAATGGGAAATGAGGGTAGTGCTCACCCCTGTGTGGGTTCATTTATCAATCCGTGTGCTGTGGGGTGCGTAATTTAAACAAATGCCGTCCCCTAGTGGCTATTGATTTTGCCTCAACCTATGGGACAAGCAACCTCAGTCCTCTATTGTGTCGCAATTGTCTTCAAGGTACTAGCACTTTATATAATTTGAGCTGTCGTAAAGTATTATGATCGCATGACAAGGAATTGAAGAATAGTTTAAAACTTCCTTGACATAGACCTTCAGAATTTACATTCCATAATTCACAGCGAAATACTTTGGAAGTTATTAACTTTATTAGGAAACTGGCTGATCATTTTGAACAAGTAATCCATTTAGGCGTTACTTTGCAGAATTCCATTGTTGTTCAATAATATAATTTGAGTGAAAACATTTGGAAATGGGCATAATTCAGAGACTATCATGAATAACAACCGGCCAAGAGCATGTCGGGCCATGCTCAGTGTAGAGTTCTGTAGTTATTCGAAAACGGCTGGGCCAATGATGTTCGAAATAGTTTTATTTTAAAGTCTTCTATAAGCCTAGTCATGATTTTTTTTAATATTTTTCGGACCTACGAATCAAAAGTTAGAGGAGGGAGACACAATTTTTTTTTTCTGGAGCGTTTATCTCGGAAAATATTGACTTAAAAAAAGACTTTCAAGACTTACTCTTTTTAAGAGATCTATTCAACTTTACCAAACACTATAGGATTACAGCAAATAAAAAAAACATCATCACTTCACCAGTTGAGGAGGTACCCAATTTTTTTTCTAGTTTTTATTCTACCACTTTGTTGGCATGATTAATATGCATAATTGTATACCTGTACCAAATTGGAGACTTCTAGTACTAACGGCCACTGAGCTATGCTGCGGACAGAAGGATAGACGGACATGGCGAAACTATGCGGGTTCCTTGTTTAGTACGGAAAAATTGTGAGTCTTTGAATAAATGAATAGTCACCGTGGTCTGAGCATTCTGCCCAAAACCCTACTGAAACATGGTCCCCAAATCAAAAACCCAAAACGTAATCATGTTTACATTACTCCTTACATCCCGAACAAGTCTATCTGTCAAAGGCAAGGCTATATTAATAAGGACGTCCCTTTTATCCAACGGCCCTTTGTTAGACAATCGTGAATCTAAGACCGTATCTGTCTTCTCTCTCATGACAAAACCGGCTTTACGGCAATGGCGTTAGTCGGAAATCGCAAAATCAAGTTTGACCGTGATATGGACTCGAAATGTATCCCTGGAAATTATCCAACCGAAGAGAAATGTCTCTGAGATGGTATGATTGGGGGTCAGTGGTCAACTCTGAGATTTGTCCGGATATTATTAATGGCTTCTTTGTTGTCTCGATCGCGAATTAGGAAGGTGATATAGATTTAAAATCAGAAGGTATGAAGTCATATCGAAGGCAATCAAACTTCATCTTAAATCGATTTTAAAATTGGAGCTATGATGCTCATCTGCGGTTATGATATTTTCTTTTCATTCATATTTCATTTGATTATCGCATATGTGGCCTCCCCAAGCGCACATTCAGGTAAACTCTACGGCAAAAAGGACCTTACATGTAAGATTTTAAAACGAGTTTCCTTATAGCCCAATTATGATGCGATAGCTTTTGTTTTTTAGAGAAACGCCGTCGTGCAGAAAATGGAGCAGTGCAGGTGGCGACACTTTTTTCGGTCGGTTTTTCTAATTAAATTTTCACTTTACTTTCGAGGCCCGTCTTTATGGATAGACGTAATTTTTTTAACACGTTCATCGGCGGTAATGGATAAAGACGTACAATGTACATGCTAATCGAATTTGAACTTTAATATTTTACAGTACGGCTACCGCCTCAAGTACCGTCACCAAACGTGTTGAATAATTATAATCAGGTATGTGAATTGACACCATGTGGATCAAGAAATATTAGTTTTAGTTGAATAAGAATCGCATAAGGGTCACGACAAAAATTACGATCGTGTCAATTGTGTTACAAAAGTTAGTACCTTTGGCAGTAGAAAAAGATGGAGGATTTAGGATTTATAAAATGTAGGCGCGTATAACTCATAGAAGATTTGAATTTGTCGCCTTTTTAATGCTAAAAGTTGTTAAAATTTAACTCGTTTTACTGCTAAAAGTTGTTGAAAGTTAACGTTAAATTTTGTTTTCAACGGCCTTTAACTATGTACCTACACATTTTTTTTTAAATCAATCCTTTAAATAATTATGATATCCTGTGTTATATTTCTCAAGACACTTACGTATCTTCAGATTCATTAAGCATCTACGAAATCAACGAATTTCGTCGAATCACGTTTTGTGTAAAGAACAAATTTCGTAGAGTGGGGGATAGAATGAGCGAATGTTCGTTTGGTCTAAATGCACCTTAATACACTTCAGCCTTCTGCCGACGAATCTTCCACGCAATTTTAAACGGCACCCTAATTACGCACGACAATAACGCAAAGTTATATTTACAGTCGTGATAATAAAACGCAAACGTCGATGTCGAAAATAGCCCAGTTTAAATGGAGTCAGGTGTTACTACACCGAACACCGCAGACCGCAGACGGGGCGGTGCCCTCTTGCCTCACCCGACTTTACCCGACTATGGAAAATGATGGCACTAAATAAAAAATACCGGCCGTGTGGTGAAGGCAGTAAGAATACATTTGTCACCGCCCCAACTCCTTCTGCGGGTGTCGTAAAAGTCGACTAAGGGATTGAAGTGTCACAGACCAATATTTGATAAAAGATTGATGATGGGCAGCAGCGTCATCATAGTGGACACATTAATGTGATCGCCAATCCGCTTGCCAAGTGTGGCGATTATGGGCATTTACCTCCTAATGCGTCTATATGCATAGTCAATAGGAGAGGCATACGTCCAGCAGTGGACTATCATAGACTGATGATGATGATGATGAAATAAAAAAATATTACAAATCGACCAGGTCCCATGGTAAACCACCCAAAAAAATTCATCCATTTAATTAATAATTAAATTAAAACAAGATTATTTGACATCGTTTAGTTAAAATGTTAGACGCCATCTTTATACACCGTGATCTCTAATAACCCGAAAGATTTTAACCACGTATTTTTGATGTAAAAACAAGCAAAAAATATTATATGACTTTTGTCATTTTTGGCGAAAAAAAATTTTTTTTTTTTTTTTTTTTTCTTATGTTATTTAATTTTTGAATGTATTTTAACATATAAAGTAAAAGTTATTCATGAAACTAGCACTTACAATGAGTGTTAATGTTTTTTTTTACAAAAACCTAATTTTTAAAAGGTTTTATTTCTCACTTTTCGACATCTATTAATGAGGTTAGTGAGACTATTCTCCATAATGGCACCAACGCCGTTAAAAAGACCTTGTGTACCGAGTTACAATTAGAAAATATGTTTTTTTTTAATTGGTAATAACTCTGAAACTATCCAGAAAAGTTTATACGACATTATAGTTTCTAAATGTGGTCAGGAACACACTGTTATAATCTTTCGGGTTATTAGAAATCACGGTGTATTTATTTAAGTCAAGCAAAGCGGTTTTTTTCGTGTGTGGGCAATGTTACCCCCTAGGGTTAATGTAACCCGACTTTACGGTACTTATTTTAAGTTTTTTTTTGTAATAGCATTATTTTTTACAGTTTAAGTTTATTGCTGTAACAATGAACGAATAAAAAATTATAACTTACTTATAGAGACGCTTAATAAACTTAAATAAAGTAGCAGTAGCCAGATGGCACTAATTTTGTTTTTTGAGTAGTATTATCTATAATATGAGTAGGTACCTAAAAAACGCTAATTATAAAAAAAAATACGGAACTGGGATAAAAAGTATATACATACCACTCTAACAAGAAGCAGTAGAAAATGAGCTCGTTTTTAAAAATAACAACATTTCAAGCACCAGAAAAGCTTGAAGAACTAAAACGGCCATTATCCTCTATTTAGTAGAGGTCCAAATGGAAAAAATTGTGCGCTGTGAGTTACAGTTTTGTAATTTTTACCAGAGCTAGAGGGTATAAAAATAAATATTTTTAGATGTGGAGGGAAAACCAATTCCCCCCCTGAACGAGGGGAGAGGGGGGTGAATGTGCAAACGGAAGGGTTATGTTTAAATTTTTTTCGTCTAATATTTAGGCCTACTATTCATTGTTTGGTATCATTTTCATATAAAACAGACACGGGGAATTCAATTTTGATAATAAACATGAGGATTTTCATATATAAAAAAATAATTATTGGTATAAAGGTAAAATAATCACCGATTTTTTTTTTGATTGTTGCGTTATATAAGTATTACCAAATAAATATATGAAAATAAAAAAAATACTACAAGATAGCATATTTATTGTAGTTTTTAAAAATATATACTTTTTGGAACTTCCCATACAAAAATAAGTTGTAAAAAAATTGCACCTGTCGCGTACCTCGAATAAAAAAGGGACGTTGCTTTGACTTATTGTTGACAGTACGTTTCTACTGCGGGAATTTAGCGATTTTGCGTAAACAAAATGCTCCATAATGTCTGTTAGGGCAAATTGCATCAATCTGGGTTAACCAAGCACCCCGGGTTAAACGTTTATTTCACATGGAATTTGATAATTGATAAATTTCTTATGAAGTAAGTGACTGACCCGGCACTATACAGAGGATATCCGAGACATCAGCCTATGTGATATTAGAATGGCTCTTGAACAGCTCAAAAATAAACTAAAAAATAATAACAGGGCGTCTGGGGAAGACGGAATTATAGCTGAGCATCTGAAGCCAGGTGGTAAACCAATCCTTATCGCCCTTCAGAAGTTGTTCAACTCCGGAAGGGAGAACGCCTTAGGCATGGAACAGAAGAGTGGTGGTACTGTTCTTGAAAAAAGGTGACAACGCCTTATTGAAGAACTACCGATCCATCTCACTTCCGAGCCATATCTATAAGATGTTTTCAAGAGTCATTACGAATCGTCTTGCACGCAGGCTTGATGACTTCCAGTCTCCCGAACAAGCCGGTTTCCGAATTGGCTTTTCGTAAATGTTATACAGAAGACCGAGGAATAGGTATAACCTGCCCCTCTGTTTAGCGTTTAGCGTTTGTGGACTACGATAACGGGGGTTTCCATGACGTACTAATGCGGTTTAATTTAAGTCGAGAGAAAGGGACAATGCTATACGAGTCGTGGATCACTGCCCCTTCCCCAGAACCTAAACTGAATCGCATTAGTACGACATGGTAACCCCCAAGGCCATCGATTTGATCGAAACTCACTCTCTCACTCTGCAGTCTCTTTAACGATACGAAGTAGACTAGGTACCGCTATTTCGAAATGTTGAGGTGTTTGTACGAAAGCGCCACTATGTCAATCCGACTCCAAGACCAGAGCTTGAAGCATATTATACTACAGCGGGGAGTCAGGCAAGGAGGTGTCATCTCCCCTAATCTGTTTACCTCTGCTCTGGAAGATGTCTTTAAGACTGGACTGGAAAAGGTGAGTATCAACATAAACAGCGAGTACCTCACTCACCTTCGATTCGCTGATGATACGGTGGTCTTGGCTGAGACCTTGGAAGATTTCAGTACGATGCTCGCTGACTTCAGTAGCGCCTTCGAGCGAGTTCGTCTTAGAATGAACATGGATAAGACGAAAACTCCCGTTACAATCGGAGACTAAACTCGAAGGTGTAGACGACTATAATATACCTAGGACAAGCTACCCAGTTAGGTAGGTCCAACTTTGAGTAAGAGGTCAATCATCGAATCCGACTAGGTTGGGCAGCGTTTGGGAAGCTACGACACATCTTTTCGACCAATATTCCGCAGTTCTTGAAGACAAAAGTATTTGATCAGTGTGGGAACACACACTGATCAAAGATTTAAAAGAGTGATGACATACGGTACTGAAACGTTGTCGGTTAGAATGGGCCTCATAAGAAAGCTTAAAGTCACCCACAGGGCAATGGAGAGGGCTATGGTGGGAGTCTCTCTGCGAGGTCGTATTAGAAATGAGACGATCCGCAGCAGAACTAAAGTATAGCTCCATAGCTCTCCGAATCACTAAACTAAAGTGGCAGTGGGCGGGGCACATTGCACGTAGAACCGATGGCCAATGCGGCGGCCTCGCAGGTGGAAGGCACAGCGTATGTAGGTAGGCCCCCCACAAGGTGGACAGTGAAGGTCTCAGGAGTCCGCTGGATGCGAGTGGCGCAGGACCGGTCATTGTGGCAATCTTTGAGGAGGCCTATGTTCAGCAGTGGACGTCTTTCGGCTGATATGGTAATAATGATGATTTACGAAGTAAACGTTTAACAATTGATTGTCAAATTCCATATGATATAAACTTTTAACGCGGGGGTGAACTGGGTTAGTTGTTTAGTCCCGGTTAGTGAAAATTACCTTTATCGTCTTTGGTAATGAGATCATTACCTAATGACACTTGTAAAAGTGATTACCCATTCCGATTCAAATAAAATCTAAAAATAGAATCTGATCAAATAAAATTCTTAATAATCTTAGGTTATTTAAAAAAAGAAGATCAGAAAATCAATTTACTTTCATATCAATAAATATTTACAATTGTAATATGAACAATAATTATGCAAGTACAAAAATATGTATAATCTATGAGCAGTTGCCGGCACAAAAGTCTCTTTTTTGAGATTACGCGGAGGTTTTTGTTGGAGGTACGCGTCAGGAAATTTTTTTTTCAGTGAATTTTTGTATGGAATACTACAAAATGTGTATATTTTTAAAAACTGCAATAAATATGCTATCTTACACAATTTTTTTAAATTGGATAAGTTTGTTTTTTAATACTTATATGACGCTTAAATTAAAATAAAAACGGTAACTTTTTTACTTTTACTCCAAAAAATCTACATTTTTATATGAAATTGCTCATGTTTATGATAAAAAATGGATTTTCCAGGTCCGTTTTACACGAAAATGATACCAAAAAATGCATAGTAGGCCTTATTAATTAGTAAAAAAATATTAAACGCAACCCTTCCGAATGCACATTCACCCCCCTCCCCCCGCGCTCAGGGGGGGAATTGGTTTTCCCTCCACATCTAAAAACAACTATTTTGAGACCCTCTAGCTCTGGTTAAAATTACAAAACTGTAACTCGCAGCGCACAATTTTTCTCAACTTTGTATGAACCGTGACCCTTACTAATTCCTTCCACAGCTAATTGCAATCTACGAGACACCCGTAATCGTCTAAATTGCTCCCTCAATCTTTCAATTCTAAACCCTATTTCAAAGAGTAACGCTATTTCAAGCTGCTAGTGCATTTCTATTTCGTCGATCTTATTGTAAAAGAATAAGGTCGATTTTGAACCATATTTACACGGGTATATACAAAATCAGATGTCCTACCGCGAAAATAGTTCTCTGTCACTCCTTTTACGCCTTCGTTGGAGTGACAGAGACAGGTACTCGATATTTTTGTTTTTTTTTATGTTCACGGTAGGTTTACAGATTGTATAGGTATTAGGGTTGCCTCGGCTTGGAAAGTGCATAATTGGTCAACCTTCAGTTGTTAAAAGGCTAGTTTATTGTGAGGGAAAAGTTGCGGAATAGTTTCCATTTTCAGTCGTTCAGAAGTTGATTGCATTTAGACCGTGGGAGCCCGGGTACAGATTTGCGTCTAGGAAACAATTTATGGCAAAAATACCTATAGTGGTTTTTAAAGTTTGCTGTTTTAACCGTGCCCTAGTTTTTGAAATATTCCAAAAGGTATTAGATGGTTAATGAGCTCTGCCGTTTTTAATGTAGTATGCCGTATGCCATACATGCTCGATAGATGGACGATATTCGAGAATGGGGTCACTTTTGTATGAGGTTAGTACAGGACCAGGACCAATGGCGTACAGAAAGAGAGGCCCGTGCTCAGCAGTAGGCGATAAACTGCTGGGATGATGATGGATGATGCCATACATTTTAAGGCGTTGTTTGTTTATTCATAAAATTGGTCGTGAAAAAGCCTGAAAATTTACAGAGATATTAGTTACTACCAGAAAAGTAATCAATATTAGAACCGTTAATTTATCTCGATATAGTAGCTGCCATACATGGAAACTGGATATTAATGTCCAATATTATGAACTAGCTAGGTACTGTATAATTTTATTAACACACAGATGATATATTTCAATACGTGTTGTGTGGCGCCTAAAGTGTTAATACACACCCACAGAAGTAGACGAATAGGCATACAAATTCAGTGTTAAATGACTTATTCCAAATATGAAATAGCTAAATAATATATTGCCATTTTCTATCATTTTGCAATATTTGTGAGATATGTTTCATCTTAACACCAAAACGGTCAGACTAAATCAAATTATAATGCAATAATATATTCAAATATTCATAAGTTAATAACTAATACATTTATAGTTTATCGGATATGTCCATATATTTCTGAACAGTTATTCGGTGAAGACATATTAATAATCTTCGGCTGATCAAATAAATATATAGAATCGGAAGGCAACGACCTAGAAATGAATTAGTTTAATAGAAAAAATATCGCCATATATCTCCTCAGTTCTATATTTTCGTACACTTACAGTTGCTACTAACGAAACAAGACTTGGTATTAAACTATAAATGTAAGACTTGGTATTAAATTTGTTACGAAAATCACCTCCTATTTTCGAGTTTGGTATTGCACTTGTGGTCTCGGAGATGTGGTACAGTCAATAAAATATATGGTCTAGTCTACCACTTTTAGTTAACAAAGTCGAAAAGTTATAGACCACATTTTTTGTGGACTGTAGACAAGCCAGTCACCGGGAACATGAACATTAAAAGTCAAAAACGTCGGAGAGTACTTTTAAAGCATATTCCTAGTCTAGGGTTGAAGTGTCAGAGACCGTTGATTCATTGAAAATTGATCGTCATATTTGTATTATTTTGTATTGGTATTAGGCTAAAGTAGGCTGATAATGACTTATGTACTCACTATGTGGTCCTATTTTGTTAGTAGGTAATAACGTGCGAAAATAGTGGAAGTTCAAATCAGTGTACTACCTAATATCGTACAGTCAATTTGGAGAATTTGGACCCAGGTACGGTAAGTGGCTGTATTTTTGTAACGGAAACAACCTTATTCCTTCAGAAAAGGTACGAGTTACGCGATAGAAAGAGAGCGCACTTCTACGAGACATAAGCGGTGGGAATCTGAACTTAATAGTATCGTAGCAAGAGTGATTATTTCTTTAAACGGGTTTTTGGAGATGGTTTTCTATACTTGTACTAAAATGTATTCTGTTGTATTAATTACCTACTACTAAGGATATATCTAATACTGATTGACTGGTAATAACATTTTGAAAGACAGGTGTCAAGTGTTTTATAAATTCTCTGCACATTTACAAAAAGGATAGACAATAGTTCGTTTGTTTTAAATTAAAATACGTCTCAACAGTAGGATTCATTCGTGATTGGCGAACTAACTGTAAAATATACTTAGCGTATATTTAGATTTAATGAATGAGCTAAAACATGTACCTTACCTACAGGGAAGACAGCTGACTAAGGGGAGGGGGAGACACCTACGTCCAACAGTGGACTAACAATGATGATATCCATCCTTTGAATAGTTCGTGCCGTGGCTATATCACATGACGCTTACATATTTACCCAAATAAACTGATGCTACGCCAATAGGTACTGAAATATTTCTTTTTGAATTACCTGTGAACAAAAAAAAAATACACGGTTAGTTTAAAATACCAATGTACCGTCGATGACGTTACGTTAAAAACATCAAAATGTTATATTTAAAGACTTCTTCTTTCAGCGCAAAAACCGGACACAATATTTAGAATATACAGGAAAAAATACCCAGTTAATAGTGAAATAATAAAGTGTCACAACGGAGTTGGGAAACACAACGTGAAACTTAATTTTACAATGACGAAATCGGAGGGAAATACTCTGACAATGGTGTCAACCTCACTTTGGTGAGGAGTCACGAATAGATGAAGTTCCGTAATGTAATAGTTTTGATTCAGGATTCTTAAAACTTAGTAATTCTTGATGGAAAGTGTCATAATTTTTATTTTAGTGTAATAAAAAAATATTCGCCCTAAACTCAGCTTAAAAGCCAAACATTGTCGGCTCTCCAATATCTGATAAAAATTGTACTAACACATTTGACACGCACTAATTGGACTTTTTGGAAATGACGCAGCATTATTTTGTACAAGGAAAACAAGCAGAAAATCGCCGACAGACACTAACCAGACAGCCTGTGATTATCGCTCAACGCGATCAAATCAGATAATAAATCGGCTTCCTTTTTTGTATCACGCCCGTTTTAGTTCATATAATTTAACAAAATGAAGCAGGTATCTTTAGGATGTACATAGTTAAGCATGTAATCTAAAATTTATCACTAAATTATTTTATTTTTTACGCAACTAACACAGGGTGACAGAGAGAGAAACCTAAGATACTATACTGACCGTTAGCGATTGGCAACTTGTCGACGCACCCTGGACCGAGGAGAGGAGAGGCGTAATAAAGAAGAGGCTATGCCCAGCTGTGGGTGGATACCATGTGGATACAGACTGAATAGATATAAAAAGAAGCCTCTGAGCCGTATGGTAACGGCAGTAAGAATACATTTGTCACCACCCCAACTCCTGCGGGTGTCGTAAGAGTCGACTAAGGAATTGAAGTAGGTATCACTGACCATTTTTTGATAAAATATTGTTGATGGGCAGCAGCGTCATCATAGTGGACACATTACTCCGATCACCTCTTGTCGTCGCCGTCTATGCGCATAGTTAATAGGAGAGGCCTACGTCCAGCAGTGGACTAACATGATGATGTATGTGAGCACTCTACTACACTACTACTCTAGAACACTGAAGCCCTTAGAAAAGTCAACTCCCCATAATGACGGATGTTACAGACTAATGAGTAACGATGTGCTGACGTCCGGTGCGGTATCGACGTGCATCATCATAATTATGAATACACATTTACCTCCTAATCCATTGGAATAAGATGGAAGTTTGTTTAGATACTTTTGACGTTGATGATGCTATAGAACAATGGGCTCGCGAAGTGTGACGTTATGATACTTAAGTGTAACAGCACGTCATGTCATGGGTTATTATTTACGTCATTAAAGTATTGATATAAAGTTATGGTAATTTATGCTTACGAGGGAACTTTCGAATTGGCTACTGGGCCAGTTTTCGACTTCGTAAAATGTGCTCATGTTTATTCCATGTCTCTATTCCTGACAGCCAAATCTCACTATAAAAACGGTCACTACTCTTAGCAACGGTGTATGTCGGTATTGAATCAAAACGAGCTTTATTTCAAGTAGTGATTTGTTTAAATATAAGATGTCATATACCAAAGAAAAAATACCGAAGTTTTCCAACGCCGGAGGTGTTAGTTATTTGATTGTTTCTTGTCATTAGTCTGAAAAAATACTTGTATTGTAATGACGTCACACGATGCAAACATGATCGTATATGCGTCTCGAAGATAGAGAAGTGTAATAAATAATAATAAGATATATTATAAAATAGGTAATATTACATTTGCGTACTTATCTTCAAGTATTTGAAAGTATACCCTATCACAACACAATCAAAATGTATATTTTACGGATCTTTGAAATAGCCACTTCTCAGTAAGAATATCATCGCTATTCGCTATACTTACACCTCGGATCTACAGCAATTAATTTATGGAAATAAGACCTTTCTTTGACTCTAAATACGGGTGTTTTTTCCTTGAAGTGAGTGATACGAGATTTTTTTTATGTGACGACGGTAGACAACTGAGCTCTCAGCCTACCTGATGGAAAGCAGGAACTGAGGCCCATGAACATAGCTATCAAAAATTCGCCTATGCGCTACCCTGAGGACTTAGATGGATTGCTTCTATCTATGCCAGTAATTACACCGGCTATCTTACTCCCGAACCGAAACACCGCAGTGCAAACATTGCTATTTAGCGGCATGTTGAGTAAGTATAGCGGCGAAATGTCCATTTCCAGCAATATGTCATTTCGTGAACTCGAGTGCAGTCGCGTGCGCAGCTAATGGCTTCCGCTTTGGTAACCGCCATTATATTATATCATCGCATATTATACTTTGTTATAAGAATTACGTTAGACGCTGTCATAAACATATGGTGTTTGAAGATTAAGAAAGAAAATAACCAAAGTAAAGCGTTATAAAGATTTGAAGAAAAACGACACATACGTCTACGTCCGAGGAAGGATTTTCGAATCCAGAGGCCTGATTCTCAAAAGCTTGTAACTTGTATGTAATACAAGTGGAAGTCTCTTTTTAACACTATTAATTAAATAAGGACTTCCGCGTGTATTACAAGTTACAAGCTTTCGAGATATCGGCCCCTGCGGCCCTACCGCCTTGACGCCTTCCTTTGAGTGACAGAGAAAAAT
This sequence comes from Thaumatotibia leucotreta, assembly GCA_025490895.1. Taxonomy (NCBI): domain Eukaryota; kingdom Metazoa; phylum Arthropoda; class Insecta; order Lepidoptera; family Tortricidae; genus Thaumatotibia; species Thaumatotibia leucotreta. Next base: position 15,065 of record JALPQI010013527.1, on the reverse strand, counting down.
CCTCGAAATTTACGAATTTCGATTTTCGCGGTAGTAGGCCTGGTCCCGTCCCGTTACGACGTAAAAAACACAACTTAGGTATTTTAACAAAAATATTAGATAAATATGCAATGCAAAAAATTAGTCTATTCGCACCTTAGTTTGGCAGTACATGACAAGCATACGGTTCCTTACATGGTAAGCAGCCACCGTATCCTCTGCAACTAACGAAAAGTCGTCTTTAACCTTTTGGACAACGACTGGTATATCTGCACCGCAGGTTGAACGGCAAAGACCGATTTATAAGTCCTGGTCCACAGAGAAATATAGACCTACACGCATGTGATTAAAATTCAATTTCAGTTTTGCCATTCGATTGACATGGCGCTTGAGAGACTTTGTATTTGACGTGGCGGCAAAAAGGTTAAGCACTTACCCCCTTATTCATAAACGTCTGCTAACTTAACAAGCCGCTAATAATTGTTTGTCCCTTTCGGTCTTAACAATGTGTCTATAAGAGCAAAAGGGACAAATAATTATTAGCGGCTTGTTACCCCCCTATTCAATAATATCTCCTAACTTAGCAAGCCTCTAAGTATTTGTCCCTTTCGCTCTTATAGACATATTGATAAGACCGAAAGCGATAAACGATACTTAGCGGCTTCTTAAGTTAGAAGACGTTTATGAATAGGGAGTTAGCAAATCAGACTTCGCAGAATAAGCTCAGACATCATTTCATTCTATGAATACTTTTATTACGTTAATAGACAAGTCATAACAAGTTGAAATATTTATGGCTCGTGTTATTTAAATCATATGTTTGAAATAGCCGATTCTCGGTAAACTAATAAAAGTTTAATGCCCAACTTTAATAGTTATCTTTGGGAACAGTCATTAAACTTTGATGGCAGTGAAAAAGGAACATTACTATTCATTTTGTGTCCCAAACTTTCATTAAAATTACTAGGTACCTAATACCTACCGTAGCTATACCATGAGTTGGAAAGTATAGGATACGTTAGGTTTTACTCGATACGTAGTGCATTCTATAACAAAAAAAAGTTGTTTCTATATTTTATTCTACCACTTTGTCGGCGTGATTAATATGTATACCTGTACCAAATTGCAGAGGTCTAGTACTAACGGCCACATGAACTATGCTATGACAGACAGAAGGACAGATGGACATGGCGAAACTATATGGGTTCCTTGTTTACTACGGAACGCTAAAAAATTACAATCTTAAAATTATAACATTTATAAGTTTGCTAGTGTTTCTCATTGAAATTCTTATTATGAATTAAAGCTAAAGGTGGATTTAGACCAAACGAGCGAATGCTGCAACGTGATTCGTCGAAATTCGTCGATTTCGTAGAGTGGGTGATAGGATGAGCATTCGTTCGTTAGGTCTAAATGCACCTTAATATACAAAGGTTAAATATTAATACAACATTAACCGTTCTCTCGCATTAAAGCCGATTAAGAGCATATACCACAATATCCAACCGAAACAATTAAATTATGAGCTGCACCCTATCCTGCTATTAAAATTTCACCTCGCATTTCCGTTGTGGACTAAAATTAAGAGCTGGAAAGCTATTCCCATCCCATAAACATCATCTGACTCAAGATGTCCAGTATAAAGGTTTACTGTTCGCCGTTAGGATCTTAATCAGACTTATACTGGTTCAAAAGTTCACGAGGATTTGGTAAGCGATTGTAATACCAGTCCTGCAGCAGCAACAAAAACCATTATCCAACCAAAATCCGGCTGCAAGACAGGTTTAAAAAGCGAGACGGCTGTACCAGCACTGATGGAATCTCAACGAGTGGAGGCGAGACAAATCGATTAGTAGCTTGTTACGTCACGGAATTAAGAGACGGGACGATACGAAAACGTGCGGTTGAATAAAGATGGAAGAGGGATCGGGAGGTCGTTGCCATGTAAACAAAAAAATGCGATCTCAGAGATTAAAAGGACAGTAAAAAGTGCTGCACGTGTCTTTGCTGAGGGGAATTATCAGTGAGGATTTGGTAACATTATGGACCACTTGTTGGGCGTGCGTTGCTCTCGCTTGAATGCTTTTGAATAGTCCTTTTCTTTAAAACTATAAGAGGCTTCTAGAACAATCTTAACTTTTTCTTTAAAGGTCGTGAATTCAAACCTTTTATATTGCAGTTCTTACTGCCGTCACCACACCGCTCTTACGGCAGTAAGTATACATTTGCCACCACCCCAACTCCTCCTGCGGGTGTCGTAAGAGTCGACTAAGGGATTGAAGTGTCATTGACCATTGTTTGATAAAAGATTGATGATGGGCAGCAGCGCCATCATAGTGGACACATTACTACGATCGTCAATCCGCTTACCCAGTGTGGCGATTACGGGCATTTACCTCCAAATGTGTGTACTTATAATAGGAGAGGCTTACGTCCAGTAGTGGACTATCATAGGCTGATGATGATGATATTGCAGTTAGGACGTTTTGTGTATAAGGCTTTATTAACACGGTGGAGATAGGCTTAAGGGTTATGTTAGACGAATATGTTGCCCTACGTGTGGTGTAAGAGAATCGTGCGATTATACACGATGTGAATGTTAATTGTATGTGTTGACAAAGATTCTACTCGCATCAATAAATAAATGTAGATGTGTCATGTGACAACGAACAATTAGTAGTAAGTTAAAGGAAATCTTTGGAATCCAGTGTATTGAAATCAGTATTTTATGTCATTCGAAATGGCATATGGCCTATTTTTGGCTGATTGTATGGTACTGTCGATGTCGCATCAAATAAATATGTATTCTTTCCAGAACATTACAATATTTATATTTATTATTTGTATGGCTCTTACTTATTAATTAAACGTATAAATTATTTATGAAGATCCTCTCACATCATTTTATTTATTTTGTTTGAAAACCGAAAAAACATCTTTATTTCAGTTTTATTAAAATCAAAAAATTCATGCTGCTTCTATAAATGTATTAAGCAACGTGTCGAATTTAAAGAAAAAAAACACGGTGTATGTCATTCAACACATTACGAGAAAATGTACCTCCAAATAACATTTTAATCATGTCAGGATGAAAAAAGCACCCAATCAAGTTTAATTTTTAATTGCTTTTTCAATCGGAGCTGGAAACCGTGTTAGAATGGCACTCGCGCCCCTTTCTTTCTACCCCTATGTCCCCAATGGCGAGGGTTCCAATGATCGATTACTGACATCATGCCTACTGATGCAAATTGCAAAATGCATGAAGCGTGAGTGTATAATCATATAAAAAATAGGTAGGTTTTAGCTGATCGAATATTGACTAGAATCGAACCATTTTAGGGTTACCGTGCTCCGTGCCAAAACGGCACAAAAGGACGGAACAGACTCATTAATGGCTCCGTTTAACTTACACCGCTAGTGTGACTTACAGCCGTCAACTACATACTAGCACTTGGTGAGCGATGAACGTGAAACGGAGCCATTAATGAGTCCGTTCCGCTTGCAGTGGAAGGCCGCTTGCAGTGGTCCGTCCGTCATTTTTTGTTTGTTGAAATAATTCGGAATAACGCTAACCGCAACACATTGACAGTATTATTTATATTCCTTTCAATTGAAAAACTTTATGACACACCGTATCAATTAGGGCTCGATTTTTTCTCGCGATTTTTTTTAATGTCTCCATAGTGAAAGTTGCATAACATAACCGTCCCTAGTACCCCGTGTTCACTCTTGCTATACGGCCCAGATGTCACCCTGTATAGATAAGTATTATCAAAACACAAAATATTGAATTATCACTGTCGCCTAAGTCTACTTGAACAATTTCACACCTCATTTTGATTTATTCACGTATTATAAAATACCCGTACCACCATTATTCGATCTAAATTACCACCATAAATTAAAACGCAGACAATATTGTCAGCATTTATATTCTAAAGGAGTTACCACACTTAGCAGTTTCAGTTCATCAATAGGCTAACATAGACAGGGCTAAATCAAAACAAAAAATTACGATCGTTTCCAATGTGTTACGTAAATTTCGTAACACATTGGAAACGATCGTAATATTTTTGTTCATTTCGTCATACAAACTATTATGGTAAAATCGTAACACAAAAAAATGTGACGTTAAATTTGGTTCCCATTAAGGCTTTTAACTATGTTTTTTTTTTTGCAATCAACCAAATAACTCATTGTATATGATACTCGTAGTTTTATTTACCTAACAGCTAAGGTCTACTAAGCATGCAAATGACCATAATCTGTAAAGGATATCGTAAAGGAGAAATTTATTTATTTAATCCTAATTTGGTTGCAGAAAAAACATCATCAGGCCCAGTGGTTCTCTGATGACATCACATGCACCGTCTGTATTCTGTACTCTTCCGAATATTGCAACAGTTTTAACGAAGTGTATAGATGACATCGGAGAAATTAATAGTTTTCGATACTCGGAGTAGTAGCCGTACCATGACTTTGCAAGTATCGGTAACGTTAGGTTTTTCTCGATACGTAAAGGCTAGCGCGATAGAATGCATTACGTATTAAGGAAGACCTAACATATCCTTTACTTTCCAACTCATGGTACGACTATAGCTGTCTTCGCTGTCCGAACGTTCGCTTTACGGCTCGGCCACGGACACGAGCGAATTGCGACGCGGCAAGCGTTTTCTCCTGGGGGAGGCCTATGCCCAGCATTGGACGTCAATTGGCTGATGATGAAGCGTTTTCTCTGTTCATTGCCCGTTCGCCGCGCGCAACGTGCGCTGGTTAGTTGGGAAAACACGCAATGATTAGGAAAACCGCTTGCCGCGCCGCAATTCGCGTGTCCGTGGCCGAGCCGCGAGTGTGCCGTGTGGAGACTCCCTTAACTGTCTACGTCTACGACATTCGATAGTCGTTCGTAGTTCGATAGCACGTGGCCGCCGACAAACGATATTGTTCGACAATAATTTCGCAACGCGGCGCTATTTATCACACCTACTTAGTGTTGTAATATACTCCTACATTCTAGGGGTCCTATTATATGCACAGTTGAACTTTAAACTGCTATTGGCATATTAGCAATGTAACCACGCCTAGGTATCCAGTATGTGAATGCTCACGATCCTGCGTCATCCTGTCAAAGGGGGTGGTGGCACTCGTTGGGTTTATAGACGGTAGTGGAGGTATTGCCCCGTAGGTATAGTTTGTCATACCTGGCCTACTACCGCGAAAAACGAAATTCGTAAATTACGAGTATTTTTTTCTGTTACTGAAATGAAGGCGTCATTAGAGTGAAAGAGACAGATCATCAAAATTTACGAATTTCGTTTTTCGCGGTAGGGCCGCTGTCTCGAATTACGAGACAGGATGCGTAAAAGCATTTTCCCAACATAAACTAAAACAGTAGACTAAACTTAGAAATCTCATCTTTCAGTTGCTTTCTCTAAAAAAATGTATAAGTGGAAAGACGCGTAAAAATCGATGATACAATACCTGAGACCTTTTTAAGATCTACAAAAGACACGTAAACTAAACAAAAAATGGTTAGACAAAGGCAACTATTGACGACACTTTCCTCTGAAACGTACAAAAAACAATAGTTATATCATATAAAATAAGATAAAAATCTAAAACTGAAATAGAACAGAATCGCTATTCTGTCATTGGTTAGAGTTGTCGTCTAGCAGTTACTAATAATTTTGAATGTAATATAACCGGTTTCAATCTAGAGTTGCGTTGCATATTGCAATGTGCATAGAGTACGTATGAACTTCGAAGCTAATTATCAAAACCTTTTTCTGAGTTATTAAGACTCGTTCAGTATAATGCCTATGTACTAGGCCTATGCCTAAGTACCTAATGTACCTGGCGCTAAAAAACACACGTGATTTTTTTCGAAAATTTTTGAAAGAACCTTTCGTATAAAACGTCACAGATAATTAATATTATATACAAGAAGATTTTATTACTAGTCTGTTTGAGTGTCATACTGCTGGCCTCTCAGTCTTATTAATCTTATTATCAATATGTCTATCAAAGCGAAAGCGACAAACAATACTTAGCGACTAAGTTAGGAGACGTTTATGAATAAGGGGGTAAGTATATTAGCCCACCTATCCGAGGCATGCAAACGTGACCGGCCTAGTCCGGTGTTTCTATGCGATTTTGTTACGCGTTTTTTTTGTTCATTACCCATCACCACTTTATTTACCATTTTATAAAAGCAAACGAGACTATTATGCCAGAACAGCAAACAAACATGCGTCTGCTACAAGATAATCGAAAATTACTGCACTATTTATACGCAGTTCGTCAATAATTTGGGAATGGAAATGACTTGATTGTTGCGACTGAATAATCGCATAGAACTACCCAGTCCCACTTAAGCCTGGTAGTTTATTCCCCGACATCTGATATGCCAGTTTAGAGCCACGGAGATAAGATATTAAAATCACTTAAGAGGTAAGAGTTAACAAAATTTACGACAGATTGAAAGCACGCAATTGATTCCGATTCTGAGCCTATCGTCACTAAACCTGTTGAAATCCCATTAAACCAATATTGCTTAATTAATCAGTTACTTAATAAGGATTAAGATAAAGACACCGGCCTGGAAACCCAGAAACGGGCAACAATTGGAAAGCGCTAATTACTTTTAATAAATGTCAATGTCGAGCCTTGACTTTCGAGAAAATAATGTAATTGTTCGTGTAATTGTGGGTCGTTAAGCCGATTTAAAGTTATTTATTGTAATAAGATGATTTACGTTAAGTCGTGTTTTAGTTGTGTATAAATTTCCCAACACAGTATAACGAATATATTATACTCAAATGATATATTTTTCCATGAACCTGTCAGATGAACAGAAGAACTCCAGGTTAATGAAGATCGCCAGGGGACCCTGGAGTGCTGCATCCAAAGGGGACGTGGGAGTGAAGGTCCAAAGGCCATTCAGCAGTGGACGATTAATTGCTGAAATGGTGACGAAGATTACAGTTCTCCATGGTAAATCGTGGGAACATTTCGAAATGATATCCTTTCGTGATTTTTATTGCAAATCACTGAAAAGGTAGGCGTGAAAAGTTTGCCAGCCATGGAAAATTTGAATTACACGCATTTTGTATTGGCAAAGCTGGTTACAGTTTAAAAACCTAGTTTGCGCCACCTATAGCCGACGCTGATCTAAGTAAGTATCAGAAATCCTTAATCTTGATAGAAAAAAACACCCGTATTCAGAGTGTCAATCAATATAATATTAAGTAGTTGTAGAGTTATCCAAACACTCCTACGAAAAATATTTGGCAAACTCTCGTTACGATGGCTTAGCCTAAAAGTCTACAAATAGATCGGCGGGAAGTTTGATAAAGGAGCAGTTAATGTTCTCTACACAAAAGTATACTTTTCTGTACAAGTCTCGTACACAAAAGTATACTTGCTGTTGCACCCATGTTTCACTTAAACTTGTTAGTCATAATGTTGTACATTTTTGACAGCTTTACAATACGAAAGGTCACAGATGTAGTGTCCGAATTTTTGTTTCTGCGTCAAATATCTTCGTTGCAATGATCATTTACCTATAAGTTCATTGTGACAGCAATATGAATTCGTATATTTTGTACGTAACATAATTGTCAAAAAATTATACATTACATCCTGTAATCGACATGATGTTATTAGTTTTACAAAAAAATCTAAATGGTTACCTCCCAATGCGTCTATACGCATAGTTAATAGGAGAGGCCTACGTCCAGCAGTAGACTAACATAGGCTGATAATGATGATGATGATCTAAATGGTGCCATCATTACATAAATTACATTGTCTAAAGCCAGTCAATAAAACGCATGCACAATTGCACATTTTTCTTTTTTTTTTATTCCATGCATGAATTCGGTTTCTGTAATCGTTCTTTTGTTTCAGATGCGCACGCGCGTGTTGGGCAGCGGCGCGCGCCGCACTGCCCAGTACCCAGTAGGCCAGTGTAACGCGCGGACTATTTTTAAACAGTAACCGCGCTCGACGTGGGCGGCTATAGTGGCGGGACGCTGTCGATGATTTTGCGATAAGCTTTGTTTGTCTGTCTGTCAAATACTTTATTCTGCCGTCCTAGTGAAGAAAGCAGTCTTTGTTATGAAACTCTATAGCAAAACGCTGCCTGTTCTAGGGCATTTTTGTCTATGGAGTTTTAGGTATGTCACATACTTGTTTCTACATTAGGACGGCAGTATTGTAGTAATGACATACATTATAAATACAAAATACAGTGAAATTGTAGTCGACAAAAAAGTCTCCTTTACAGCTCACAAGTGGAAACATCTTACCACGGATGCGCGATACACATAGAAACTCGGTTGCAACGTGTTTGCACGTGCACGTTTGCACGTGTTTGCAGCGTGTTTGCACTTGTGAGCTGTAAAGGAGACTTTTTTGTCGACTGTACATAGGCGTACTTATCCGTGATTCCGTTTAAGCCTTAAACCCTTAGACCCTTAAGGGATCTCGTCCATTTAAGCTCTGAGTAACCGAGTAGATACACGCGTTTTAAAAGAACATTTATATAACACATTAATAACGTGCTATTTTTACTACTTTCTTTTACTCAGTAGGTACAGTACAGGTGCCTAACGTGATATTTAAACAATTTAATCTAAAGCAATATACCTACAAGATGGCTCGATGCTGTAGACCGGCAATGTGGAATTTGTGGATGTCAAAGGGGTACTGATGGTGATAGATGTGTGCGCCAAAAAATGGTCGGTGCGACCTCACGGTGTCTCGGCGTGAAATCAACGTAGCGTTTAACTGAATACCAGAGTTATTATTTAATTGATCTGATTAGGCGTTCTGTACTGTTCAAATGCCACTATTTTGGGACACAAGAAAAATAGTAACTATAGTACAAGAGTATCTTTGCCGAATAATACTAGTTACTGTCACTAGTAGTCAAAATACTAAGAAACTCAAATCAAGATTTTAATATGCAATAGTAGCAGTAAGTAGGTACGCGTGCAATTACTAGTTCGTTGTCGATAGTTCATTTTATCGACTTTCGCCAACACTATTCTAAATGTACTCTCAGTCGGCACGTAACTGCGGCCAAGATCGATCTACTTATTTGTTTCATTATTTTAAGTTCTGCTGATTTTACTCAATTCTATTTCTAATTATATGTAGCTTATACAATAAAAACATTAATTATAATTACACATCGGTAACTCGTGGCATGCAGGTGGCACTTGACAGTTTCTAACAGACTAGTGATGGGGTCGAGAAAAATAATCCTAATTAAATGAAAAAATATTTTAATAATTTAAAATATGACATTCGTGGTAAACAATTAAAATTTGTTCTAAATTTTCTTGTCTTACTTGAGAAAATCCACTTTGTGTAAGAAAACAATCTTTCAACCTCCACTGACGTAATGGGTAAAAAAAGCATCACCCTGCAGTAGAAGTTCTGAATGCCCTCTAAATATTTTCTCCATTATTGAAAATATCTCGCGACTCGTAATAATTATTACACGGAAATGGATGACAATAGCAATGTCAATACATTGATGTTTTTAAACTAGTAAGCAAACCTACTTTGTTATATGTTAAGACCATGTAAGTAATATTAATTTATTATTTTATCTTATCTGAAATGACACTCAGAAATCTTGTCACATCACTAATCTTTTAAGTGCCACCTGGATGCCACGAGTTACCGATGTGTGATTATAATATAACCTAACCGACGTTAAAAATCAAGAGCCGAAATATTTGAAATCTCATATTTTGTGCGTTCTATTATTTTTATAACCTTAACTTTCTTAAAAAAACATTTTTTCACCATGTTTGTTAAAATTGCCCATCAAACTCATATCCTATCGGATATCTAATTGTATCAGATTTATTTCCAAAATTAATCGATCTAGTTGAACATGCAAACTATTTAAAGTACCTATACAGATTCAAACATCACACTGATGGGCGAAATGATGAATTGCTAATGTAAAGGTAGTGATGATTGATGTTTTGCAGCGATTTGCCCATTAATCACGACATTACAATAATTTATGCAAATTCAATAGGTAAAACATATACCTAATAGAAAATTATACCTATTGAATCTATCTTTAAGTAATTGAACTCATTTATATTAAATTTCGGAATTGAAAATCAGTATACAATCATCAAAGCCTACACATCTGACGTGTTAAAACCATTACGCTTTATTTATCGACAATTTTGGTGTAAATTCGTGGTATCACTACGTACGCTATTTTAGTTTCTAATTCCTAGGAGATACGGGTCAAAATAGCAATAATTTTGGTTATATCATGATTACGTGTCATTGCATGTATAACATAAGGCACGCAAGCCTCAGAAACCTTGAAAATCTTTGTAGGTTCAGCATCATAAAACATTTATTAGTACTTCTTAAAAAATAAAACACTACCAATACAAAGTAAATTAGTAAAATTTTACCAAAATTAAAACCCTTAACTTGGCAGTGTATCTTAAAAGATACATACTTTTTGACCCACTTTTTCTATATTTTTTAAAACAGAATGTTTTACTCTACACAACGACGGGAAGGCTAGAATGCACGATTTTTTTAAATTCTGCCTAGTTTAGGGTTAAAACGAATCAATCTTCGTATCAATATTCAACATTAGAAGAATTTCGTGCACTTGCATTTTTCAATTGCAAGTGCACTCATTGGAAAACAATATTCTCGTTTTCAAAACATATGTACTTAAAAATCTAAATCCCTTGTTAAATCACATAAAACTTCTATCAATAGATTTACTAGATTACAGTATTTAAGGACTCCACTTTGAGTCAGGATGGCAGAGTCGAATAATTTCAAATATTTGGTTTTAATTTAAAGTAAAGTAGCAGTTACCCCTCTAGTTCGATATTCGAAAATTGAATTGGTTGCTTCTTGCTTCTAAGCGTTCCGAAAGTTATACTCGTACAAAGGACAATAAAGTCGTCTGTGTCTAGGCGAAGGTTTCATTTCAAGGTTTTTCTTTGTATCTTTGCAACTTCCGAGGCCAAGGGCAGATTAAATTGTAATGCAGGGACTGTTCCTTCGAAATTGGATTAGGAAGACGTTGAATTGTGTAACGGGTGTTCTGTGCTAGTTTAGGTCCTATTAGAGAGAAAAAAGAAGTATCCCAAATCCATACCATACCTATACTATTCTGCAGAAACTTTTTCTTCAGAAACGACTTGAACCTTCCTTTCGGTCCACGAAATAATTTCCCATTCAACCGTCTGGGTTTCAAAATGGTATCGAAACTAGAATGGTTAGGAGTATTTTGGTTGTGGAAACTATGCTATCTAGGCTGCGACCATTTATAACATGGACGTCTAACGCCAGCTCAAAAATGCCCCCAAAAACATTGTTCAATTGTGCCAAGATGGGCAGGAAATAGTGCTTTTCTTAACACCGCGCATATTTCGGCGCAACATTTTTGACAAATGATTATAGATTATAGCCAATCAAAACTTTTATGGACCAATCACAACTATTTTCAAATGGCGGTCTAAGTTTTTATAGGTTGACATTGAAATTCAGTACCGTGGTGCATTGAAGAGGGGGTGACACTTGTCAACTAAAATCCATGACCACTTTTGTAAGGCAATTTAGTATGACGTGCGGCTTCCATGTTTTATTTGTTCGTACTATCTAGGACTGTCAAATTAGTGGCGAGCGAAATATAAGCGTATATTTGATTAAAGATTGATGATGGGCAGCAGCGTCATCATAGGGTCTCACCAAACCATTCGACGCGGAGTCGGCTTTCGCCGAGTGTTTTACACCACACTATTCGCATTTAGCCGATCGACCGTCTCCGCGGCTGAACACCTGCGTCAAGCAGTCTCAACCTCCTTACGGCCGCCGAAACGCTCGATCGGCTGCGATTTGCTACCGCAACAGTTGTAAAGCGGCGGTCGGCTCTCCCGTGCTCCGTCCTGCCGTCGAGACGTCAGACAGCACGCGTACAGCCGCTGAGTCCGACGAACAGATAGATAGGACAGCGGGTGATCGGCAATCGTAAATGTCATTTTTGGAGACTAGTTGCTAACAACTAGTTTGAAATTGAACAGACGTGTATGATTACGACAGTATTACTTCGTGTTGTCAGATCTATTGCAGATTTTAATGTGGGTAATAATTCAAATGAATAAATACAAACGCATCAGTAGCTACTTCGGCCGTCATCGGCTCTTTTCGGCCGTCGTCAGCTATGTTCGGCCGTCGAAGACGCTGAACGGCTTCCGCCAGCTCTGACCGGTCCTTATCGTAGGTACTCGGCCGTGATCGGAGCCGTTCAACTCTTTCCGGCGCCGTACGGCGGTATTAGGAGATTTAGGAATGCGAACGTGTGCGTTAGGCTGCAAACGGGGTCGTACGAATGCGAACAGCTTTACGGCAAAACGCCGTTTTCCCCGTCGAAAGACGTCGTTTCGCGCGGGCCGAGCCGATTTACGATGTCCTCGCTCTTATTGCGTTGACATAAAGCTTTTTCCGTACGCGATTAGCCGAAACGGCGTCGACTAGTTTGGTGAGACCCATAGTGGACACATTACTGCGATCGCCAATCCGCTTGCCCAGCGTGGCGATTATGGGCATTTACCTCCTAATGCGTCTATACGCATAGTTAATAGGAGAGGCCTACGTCCAGCAGTGGACTATCATAGGCTGATGATGGTGGTGGTGGAAATATAAGCGTGCAATGCAAACTGAGCGGGCGCACGAGCGAAGCGTGCGGTGTGTCATCTATGTGAAATAAATGCAACTTATACGATTGGTCTGAGCGCACGCCGTTCAAAACCAAACGCTCGACGCCCCGCCGGACACGTCGCTTGACGCTCGACACTCGGGCCTACTACCGCGAAAATCGAAATTAGTAAATTTCGAGGATTTTTCTCTGTCACTCCAACGAAGGCGTCATTAGAGTGAGAGAGACACATCCTCGAAATTCACGAATTTCGCGGTAGGGCCGCAGGCCTTACACTAAACCCCTTATGGGGCATTCCACGAGAATGTCGCTTACGTAACGCGATTCTTTTAGTAAGTACTTCTAAAATTGATAGGAACCCCACTTCTAGTGTGGTAATATTTCGGGACTTACACGTTCACACAGTTTTTTCTAACTAGCATTTATTTAACGTAGCTGCCATAGATAGTATAAGCGTCACGTAAGCGACATTCTCGTGGAATACCCCTTATTCATAAGTCTTCTAACTTAGCAAGGCGGTAAGTATTGTTTGTTCTTTTCGCTCTCATAGATATATTGATAAGATGGAAAGGGACAAACAATACTTAGCGGTCTGCTAAATTAAGAGACGTTTATGAATAAAGGAGTCCATTGCAGAAATACTGTAGGTAGTATAATATGCAGGCAAGTATTTCTACGTATGACGTTAACCTACATTGCATTCAAATTACAGCAGGGTCACAATTATTTCAAACAGCTGTTGAAAGCGCAAATTAATGTTTTTCCTGCCGTCAGTTAAATTGCTTTTACCTCGCCATTTTCCTGACCAACTATTTTATAATACGTGTACGTTTTGTAGTTATGCCACCATTTTGACTAAGCACGCATCAATATGATAGGAAAAAACACTAATATATGTTCTCATAAAAAAACGTACCCTACCCAAATAACCTTGCTTTATTAGGAGAAAGCCGGGAACAGGTAGCCGAAGCGGCCCGGGTCTTGGAGCAGGAAGCGTCCAGAATAGGTCTCAGGATCAACCGGGCGAAGACAGAATATCTCCACATGAAACGATACAAAAATACGCGAGCTCCGCGTGATAGTCTTCATGTTGGAGAGACCGTCTACAAGGGAGTTGACAAATTTCGGTACCTTGGATGCACTATTACCGATACGAACACGAGAGGAGAGGAGATACACATTCGCGTCCAGAACACCCTGCGATGCAGTGCAGCCCTCCACAACGTTCTGGTGTCCAGGCTTCTCAGTAGGAATACAAAGTTAAGGATCTATAAAACTGTCTTAAGACCCATCCTCGTGTATGGCTGTGAAGCCTGGACACTGACACAAAAAGAAGAGACTCAACTCCTTGTAGCAGAAAGAAAGGTTCTGCGCAAAATCTTGGGACCTGTGAAAAGAGACGACGGAACATGGAGGATCCGTAAAAACATAGAGGTGCAGGAGCTGATGGCCGAACCCAACATCATCGGCGTAATAAAGTCACACAGACTTCGCTGGTTCGGTCACCTGCTCAGGATGGGAGAGGATCGTGCTGCCAAGAGAGCATACGTGGGCCGACCGACTGGCCGCCGCCCGGTCGGGCGACCCAGGTACCGCTGGGAGGACACAGTGGAGGCAGATCTGCGACATCTTCAAGTGAATAACTGGCAAGAAGCTGCGCAGGATCGAGACGGATGGCGTGCTCTCGTTTCGGAGGCCAAGACCCTCTTTGGGTCCCTGAGCCAAGTTGGTTGGTTGGTTGGTTACCCAAATAACAGAGCTGTAAAAAAACGGGGTAAAATGGCAGTAAATGATGAAAAATTCGAATATAAATTGGCTTTAGTATTTATTCCAGAATAAAACGTAAATTTATTACAATATAAAAGCTCTGCGAATGTTAACTTTTATAATTATTTAAAATTAATATGTTAAAAAACGTTACTAAATTCTGATTTCAATGACAAAAGAAACGCCAAAAACTGCGTATATATTTCATTGACACGTGTCGTGTCTAACATAATGTGGGATCCCTCTCATCAGCGGTATATCGCCTTATGTTCGTATTCCCGTCGTCACTAGGGGTGATATTATTATATTATCAACAAAAAATACAGTTTCGAAAATCGATTACATGGATTGTTTCAAAAGAAAGCCTAATTTTGACAGTTAGGGTACCGCCAGCCATTTTGTTTTAGGATCTAGTATTAAATTTAAATATCTAGGTTCCGTGACAACATCACATAATCAGGTATTAATCTAATTCTTTAACCGCATGCTTAACCACAGTTACCCGTCACTGGTCGGACCCGTCTGGCAAAATCAGGGTTGCCAGGCCGGCCCGAGCGGATTATCGTAATACGCCATTAAAATTATCGTGCCAGAA
>JALPQI010013526.1:0-27515 GCA_025490895.1 Thaumatotibia leucotreta | reverse complement strand
TCTTTTTTAACGACCTATTCACCGATACCCTACCTACACTATATGATTGATTACAGCAAAATAAAAAAATAATCCCCACTTTACTATGAGGGGAGGTACCACAAAAAAACTTATTTTTCAACATTTTATTGTACATACTACTTTGTCGGCTAAATTAATATATAAATAATGTGTAGGTATATATGTATAAATAATACGTAGTACATATTTCTAGTACTAACAGCCACTGAGCTATGCTGTGGACAGACGGACTGAGCGAAACTATAAGGGTTCTATTAACTAAGGGTTCCTAGTTTACTACGGAACCCTAAAAAAGCAATGCCTCTTAGACATCTACTTAATATAAATGCTTACGTAATATGTAAAAGGGAAATAAGGAAATATTCAAATAAAACCCCGACATCACCCTCAAGGGAGACTGGTTATCTAACCGGTAGATTAATAGCTGTTTCAGGCAGCTCCTATATTTCTTGTTTCAGTAAAAATATAAATTTTCTGTGCGTCCTACGAAATCTGATAACTTTTTCTGAGTGAAAGCTTTATGTGTTTGTTGATCTCGGCAACGCTTTATATGAAATGTTTTGGTGGAATACAATTTTCGGTGCGGTTAGATAAGTTAACTGGGTGGATTGTTGGAAAAGAAAATTGGTCTCTACCTTCAATCCTAAAGTAATTTAATTTCAATAAAATATTACATTCCTTTATTAAAATAAAAGATACAATACGTACCACATTCGAAGATTAACTAGCTCGTCCTACCTACCTATGGTACGTATCTAATCTATATATATAAACGGCAATGTCCTGACTGACTGACTGACTGACTGACTGACTGACTGACTGACTGCCCAAGTAACAAAAGCTAATCTAAAAAGGGGATATTAGATATCTAATAGACTTCGATTTGATTGTCTGCCATAAGAGTAACATTGCCCCCAAGCTATCTTCAATAACGCTTATAGATAGTCTATAGTAAAGTGGGCACAACCTTGTAACTATTCATAAGTCTCCCTCTAGAAACCACGAATAGACAGAGTTAAGAATTAAACATTTTCAAATAGTCTTAAGGCATTCTTCTAGAGTCTTTCTATACTATTTATATACCACGATATGCACTAGTAGATGGTTAATAGATAAGCTTGAGAGCTAAACAGAAGTATTTACCTGAGAAGTTTTAAAACCAAATTAACTCAACCCTGCCAACCTTAAGAAAGATTTTAATAGAAATAGACAACGATACGTATAATGGCGCATATCTCAAAAGAATAATGCTAAGGTAATATTACAAAATGGCGTGACAAATTTCTAACTTCTTATTTCATGCGCCTAGTTTTCATCGGCTAATACTGATACTTAAACTTGCAAAACTTGGTGCGGATGAAAGTCTCTCGCTGAATTTGTGTAAAACTCTCTTTAAATAAGAGCGCCCGCTTGAAATGTAATATTTAATAAAATATTAACCAAATATAAAAATATTAAAAAATATATATATTGTGTTTATATGTTTAAGCCATTTGTTTCATTCATAATATAGTATATTAAAAAGTATAGGACGATTTGTTACAGAGAATATATTCATAAAAGTACAAAAACAAGCCAAAAATAGTTCGCTACAATAATTTCACAAAATATTAGGCGGTAAAAATGGCGTCTAGTTAAACTTGTCTAGAAAAATGATTTCTTTAAAACAAACTTTCTAAAGAATAATCTGTAGTATAGCTCTAGTAAATGACAAGACTATTTTTACTTGTTGCAAACCAAACTTCCTAGTCGAGGAATAAACTGGTTTATGAGTGGTTTAAGATTACCTATAAACTGCCATTTTTGTATACTGTTTTAACTTCTCACAGTATTTCTAGACATCAATCAGAGAACTGGCATTTTGAGTGCGTTGTGTATCATTTTGGATGGATTAATGCAGAACAAATTCAAGAAGTTACCTTCTTAAAGAAATTTTTTATTTGTTGACAATATGAAATAATGTAATGGTATAATCGCAACTTCGCGCCGCCGGCGTGCGCGCGTGCGGAGTAGTCGCGAGACGCACGTCTTGACATGTTAAATTGTTTGGTGTATCCACGGTTCACGCGGCCGATTTGTAGCAGTTTTAACGTGTTATGTTTAGTTTTATCAGTGAAGAGGGCGGAAAGTTTATTTTTTGTGGTTCGTATTAAATTAGGTAGATATATCTAAATTATCATATTCGTACCTATCTGTATAAAGTTTCCCCGATTTCTTAGAATGAACATTTGACACGCATTGTTTATTTATTTATGAAGATGGAACCATTTCGTAATTAAAATTATTGTCTAATCTTTCTTTATTATTTTAATAATCTTACTTTAAGATACGCTTAATTCAAGAGTCGCAAATCAGAATCGGAACTCCTTTTGCTCTGTATTTTCTTCTATTTTTAAATATTTGCTGGCTCTCCGACGAAAGCCACCATATCTTTTAAATTGTTTTACTGTCTCCATTGCATAAAGCCAGCTGATCTAGTAAAATTGCACTTATTTACATTATCTTTAAGCAAATAAACACTGGAATCACTATTTCACTAACATATTATTAGACTTACTGAAAGATATCTACAAAAGTAGTTAACATTTTAATATATCCACAGCACAGGTTTCGTCAAATAACATACCAAATATCCACCTCAGGTTTCGTCAATAAGCCGTAGTACACAACATCATCCGCCACATGCCTCGTCAATGATAACTAACCTATAAAACAATTATTTATATTAACGATCAGCTTAATACGTACCCGGCTCAAACGTCCCTAAAATACCCGCTGCATTCCCACGTTGGATAGCCAGGGAAATACGTTGAACCAGGTACGTACCTGACCGTGGATCGCAACCCCTATCGCGCAATCTCTTCCCCAAAGCCCGTATGAAAGTCTTAGCCTCGGAACACCAAGGACCCGCCGTCTCAACAGCAAGAGGGACAAAATCATACACCGGTTCCAAGGGCGAATATTTGGCATGCTTGTTCCTGGCCGCATTTTCCGCAGCACCCCCAGCGGACCGCGTAGTCTGTGCAAGATGCGACGCTGCGAACGTGCTCACACACGTGGCATCCCACAACAAACTCCGCCCTTTCGACCAAGGAACCAGTGTAAGTCCGTCGGGCCTCTTACCATCAGTACGGCTGAGTCCCTGAGGTTCCAGGACGCAGGGTATGTTTGCCAGCACCATAGCTCGGCGCACTATGTCGTTTAAGGCGTGATGTCTGGGAAATCTTCCAGCGCACCGAGCACAACTTAGCCCATGATACCCATTCGCCTCTACCATCACCCCACAAATGCAGTGATGTGGCTCACATACCCTACAACCCAACCTTAACGCAGCACCAATCCTCAGAGAATCATCATCCAACAGGGTCCCTAAATGCGAAGACGGCAAGGCATGCAGCCAGGCTCCCGATTCTGGTTCCACCAAAGCCTTCAGCCGAGCCAACTCAACCCCTGATGCATTCTCAAGCAAAGACGCATACGTTTGCCGACTCAAAATCTCGTCCCACGATCTCTGCACTGCAACTTTATCCGGCCGCTCCCCACTAATACAGCGAACAGACCATTCGGCTAAGGCATCGTTCAAAAATGGCACCAGAATCCGGTCCGAATCAATTAATAAAATACGTGATACCAGTGAGAGAGAAGCGTGTGACGACGAAAGAAAAGCAATGAGGCCAACGTCAGCCATGCGACGAACACCCAAGCCACCAAAACGAATGGGAAGGGTAGCCTGCCGCCAATGGGAATCCTCGAAACTAACGTTCAGGACAGTCTCCAGACCATTGCGGAGCACATCATCGAAGCCCTGGATCACCCGCGGAAACATCCACGTAGGCGCAGTTCTCAGAATGTATGTTACGCGTGGAATAGAAAAACAGTTACGCAACAACACCAGAGCAACGTGCGCCGACAGATGCCGCAGGTGGTCCAAGGACTCCGCCATTGCAGTCTTTTTGGCCTCTATGACAGCACTAACCCCCGCCGGAAATATTGGTGCACCCAGAAGCGAAAGGCAAGACCTATCCACTAACCCCACGCCCGGTAAAATCGCCTCAAAGTCTGGTACCGAGCCCATTGCACTAGGTCCACAGGGAAACAACAAGGTTTATGTAGACTTTAGTCTTTTTATAAACAAACATAAGAGTATCACTAGCTAATACGGAATATCTGTAGAAAGTTAAATCCTAACATTTACCATCTTATCTAATAAAATACTGGAAAATAGGTACCTTTAGACTTTATTAACTATTTATAGAACAATATGTCCTAAGATAATCGTCATATCTAGAAATGTACTTAAAATACGTGTTCTATAGATCAAATCATCTAAAAAAAATCAAATATAAGAAAAGATACACTATAAGGATACTTTTTCTTCATAGAAACCATTTATAGAAAGCCCTTATCTAAAAATAAACTGCGAATAGACTATCAATAGATAAATTCGTTTTAAGCCTTCAGGCCCATGTTACTTGGGTGACTGACTGACTGACTGACTTAAATCAACGCACAGTCCAAACCGCTGGTCCTAGAGAGTTCAAACTTGGTATGTACATTCTTTATAATGTTTAGAGGCGCACTAAGAACGGATTTTTGAAAATTCATCCCGTAAAGGGGTTAAATGGGGGGTTAAAGTTTCAAAAATCAAAATCAAAATCAGTTTATTGCATGGTCATGAGTTACATAAACGGTGTTAGTTAATATTTGTTAGTTTGTATGGGGAAATAAGATTAGTTGGGCTATTTTATTCGAAACTTCACAGAAATGTTTTTAATAACAAATAAGTAAACACATGTTTCAGGTTTTTTGAAAATTCATCCCTTAAAGGGGTTAAATGGAGGGTTAAAGTTTGTATGGGGAAATAAGATTAGTTGGGCTATTTTATTCGAAACTTCACAGGGAATGT
The DNA here is from genome assembly GCA_025490895.1 of Thaumatotibia leucotreta. NCBI lineage: Eukaryota > Metazoa > Arthropoda > Insecta > Lepidoptera > Tortricidae > Thaumatotibia > Thaumatotibia leucotreta. The sequence continues at coordinate 22,588 of JALPQI010013526.1, read as the reverse complement.
TTTTAATAATAAATAAGTAATTACATGTTTCAGGTTTTTTGAAAATTCATCCCTTAAAGGGGTTAAATGGAGGGTTACAGTTTGTATGGGGAAATAAAATTGGTTGGGCTATTTTATTCGAAACTTCACATGAATGTTTTTAACAATAAATAAGTAAACAAGTATTTCAGGTTATTTGAAAATTCATCCCTTAAAGGGGTTAAATGGAGGGTTAAAGTTTGTATGGGGAAATAAGATTAGTTGGGCTATTTTATTCGAAACCTCACATGAATGTTTTTAACAATAAATAAGTAAACACGTGTTTCAGGTTTATTGAAAATTCATTCCCTATGGGGGTTAAATGGAACGCCTGAAGCATGGAACCGAGGCGAGGTGGTGCTATTTTTCAAAAAAGGTGATAACAGCCTTTTGAAGAACTATAGACCCATCACGCTTCTCAGTTTCTTGAGTCATGTTTATAAACTGTTTTCAAGGGTCATCACGAACCGTCTCGAATACAGACTTGATGACTTCCAGCCTCCCGAACAAGCTGGATTCCGAAAAGGCTATAGTACCATAGACCACATACATACGCTGCGACAAGTACAGAAGACCGAGGAGTATAACTTGCCATTATGCTTAGCGTTTGTGGACTATGAAAAAGCCTTCGATTCGGTAGAAATATGGGCAGTGCTTGAGTCTCTTCAGCGATGCCACATTGACTATCGGTACATCGAAGTGTTGAAGTGTTTGTATAGCAACGCCACAATGTCGGTCCGAGTACAGGAGCAGACTACGAAGGCTATTCCGTTGCGAAGAGGCGTAAGGCAGGGAGATGTTATATCTCCGAAACTGTTTACTGCCGCAATGGAAGATGCCTTTAAGCTCCTGGAATGGCAAGGACTTGACATCAATGTGAACGGCGAAAACATCACTCACCTTCGGTTTGCCGACGACATCGTAGTCATGGCAGAGTCGACGGAGGAACTCAGCAAAATGCTCAATGACCTTAACCGAGTTTCTCAACGGGTGGGCTTGAAAATGAACATGGATAAGACGAAAGTTATGTCAAATGCCAATGTTGTGCTCACCCCGGTTTCTGTTGAAAACTCGGTACTCGAAGTTGTTGACTCGTACATCTACCTAGGACAAGTAGTCCAATTAGGTAGGTCCAACTTCGAGAAAGAGGTCAACCGCCGAATCCAACTCGGTTGGGCAGCGTTCGGGAAACTACGCGATGTCTTTTCGTCCGACATACCTCAGTGCCTTAAGACGAAAGTCTACAAATGTGTGTTACCAGTGATGACTTACGGCGCCGAAACGTGGTCCTTCACCATCGGCCTCATCTCTAAACTCAGAGTCGCTCAAAGAGCTATGGAGAGGGCTATGCTCGGAGTTTCTCTGCGTGATCGAATCAGAAATGAGGAGATCCGTAGGCGAACTAAAGTTACTGACATAGCCCTCCGGATTAGTAAGCTGAAGCGGCAATGGGCAGGCCACATTGCACGCAGAGCAGATGGTCGATGGGGTCGAAAAGTGCTCGAGTGGAGACCACGGCTAGGCAAACGCAGCGTAGGACGTCCACCCACAAGATGGACAGACGACCTTATGAAGGTCGCCGGGACACGCTGGATGCAGGTTGCATCTAACCGGTACATGTGGAGGTCCAGAGGGGAGGCCTATGTTCAGCAGTGGACGTCTTATGGCTGAGATGATGATGATGATGATGATGTTAAATGGAACGTTAAAGTTTGTATGAAGGAACCAGATTCGTTGGGCTATTTAATTCAAAACTTCATAGAAGTGTTCTTGCCAATAAAGATGTAGGTACTTATCTACATACCATGTTATATACGAGTAACATAGGTACGATGAATACGTAGATACTTTTAATATTAAATTTTGGTAAGTAATGCAGTTTGCTACATAAAAGGTCATTGTGAGATTTTATTTTTTTAGTCTAGACAAAACCATATTTATTTGTTTATTCGTTAAAAATATCTACAATTTCGCATGGCGACATACTCGTATGATTCAAAGCGAACGAATTTCAAATGTTTGTTTGACAGCTCGCGGACAGTATATGTATAAGCAGCGCGGGTACACGGGCCGCCTCACGGTTTAGGAAAGGTTAGAACTGCGACCCCACACAGAAACGAACGGCTATCAAAGTAGGTTTTGGGTTAGATTAGAAATGCGACTCCACATAGAAACGAACGACTATCAAAGGAAGTTCAGGTTAGGTTTGAATAGTAACCCCACACAGCAACGAACGGCTTTGAAAGTAGGTTTATGTTAGGTTTGAACTCCAACCCCACACAGAAACTAACGGCTATTAAAGTAGGTTTAGGTTAGGTTAGAACTGCGACCCCACACATAAGCAAACGGCTATCAAAGTAGGTTTAGTTTAGGTTAGAACTGCGACCCTACACAAAAGCAAACGGCTATCAAAGTAAGTTTACGTTTGGTTAGAACTGCGACCAGTGCGACCCCACATAGAAACGAACTGCTATTAAAATATGTTTAAGTTAGGTTACAACTGTGACCCCACACAGCGAACAGCTATCAAAGTAGGTTCAGGGTTAGTTTAGAACTGCAGAATAAATATTACTAAATTTAAACCAAACTAAAATAAGAACGCGTAAAGGAAAACCTCAAGCACCATTCAAAATTCCCTGATTTAAATTTACTAAAAACTATTCTTCGACAGAATAACTTGTCGATGAAATGAAAATACTTGAACCGTTGTCTTTGAAACATCATTCGATTAAATGATTGTCAACAAGTCAAGGCGAAACTCAAAAAAAATATCAGAAATATTAAACTTATTTCGGCCACTTTTGAATCTCCTGAGAAAAAAAAAACAAAATAGGATTCATTATTTGCAGGAAACCGTGTAACATGCATAATATATAACTACATACAATCGCAATGGTAACCTCCTTCTTTTTTGAAGTCGGTTGAAAACATTTTTTTATAGAAGTCCAAAATCTACGCGTGCGAAGCCGCGGGCAAAAGCTAGTAATAAATAAGTAAACAAGTGTTTCAGGTTTTTTGAAAATTCATTCCCTATGGGGGTTAAATGGAAGGTTAAAGTTTGTAAGGAGGAACCAGATTCGTTGGGCTATTTAATTCAAAACTTCATAAAAGTGTTCTTGCCAATGAAGATGTAGGTACTAATCTACATACCATGTTATATACGAGTATTTTACCTCGACTACTTGTATTTTTAAAAATTTTACTCCTAAGGGGGTAAAAATGGGGTAGAAGTTTGTATGAAAAAAGTTTAGTTTTAGATTAAGAAACTTTATATTACGTAAACTAATTAAGAATAAAAATCTAAGAAAAGTAATTTCAGGATTTTTCAAAATTCACCTCCTTAAGGGTTGAAATGGGGCTCCAAAGTTTGTATGGCGAAACAAGATTAGTTGGACTATTTTATCCGAAACTTCGCAGGAGTATTCTGTAAATTAAATGAGAACATAAATACGAGTAATTAACCTTTATTTAATATTGCGAAAAACAAACAAACAAAGGTTAATTATTTATGTTTACTTCTGGTTCTAGAAATTCCAAATTTAGCACGTAGGTTTCTGTAAGGGTGTAGGGGTGGTTTAAAAAAAATTAAGACAAAATCCACACCCTAAGGGGTGCAATGATGGGGGTCCAGAGTTTGTATGGGAAAACTTGATTATTTAAACTATTTTATGAGACGTGTTTTAGGTTTTTTGAGAATTCAAAAAGGACGAAGCCTGTTGCGGATTACATTATTGTTTTGTAGGAGGGTGAATATCAGAGCGTTTCAACCGCCTAATTTTGGTGGCATCATTTTTGCCAAAGTTTCTAAACGTCTCAATGTTATACTTCGCCATTTGTATAAGGTACCGTGCCTCCTTAAAATGACAAAGTAGCACATTGTATCGAATAGAAACTTCGACAAAAATGATGCCACTAAAATTAGGCAGTTGAAACACTTAGATATTCACCGAGGAAATGACGATGCCTGCGTTGCTAATTTTTAATTCGTGTAGTTTATTTGCAATGAAGTATTTAATTATGTCATACTAATATGCTGTTCAATGAAACAGACTTCAGACAGAATGTAATAAGGTAAGATTCTACAGGTTTAGGAAAGGTAAGAACTGCGACCCCACACGGAAACGAACGGCCATCAAAGGAGGTTCAGGTTAGGTTTTAAGTGTAGCATACAGCAACGAAGTGTAGTATACAGCAACGAACGGCTTTGAAAGTAGGTTTATATGAGGTTTGAACTCCAACTCCACACAGAAACTAACGGCTATTAAAGTAGGTTAGGTTAGAACTGCGACCCCACACATAAGCAAACGGCTATCAAAGTAGTTTTAGGTTAGGTTAAAACTGCGACCATTGCGATCCCATGCAGAAATGAACGGTTTGAGTTGTGACCTCACACATAAGCGAGCTGTGACCAAAACTGTGACCCCACACATAAGCGAACAGCTATCCAAGTAGGTTCAGGGATAGTTTAGAACCGCGGAATGAAAATTACTAAATTAAAACCAAACTAAAATAAGAACCCGTAAAGGAAAACCTCCATTATACCTAACCTAAATACAAAATAACTCAAGTACCATTCAAAATTCACTTATATAAATTTACCCGAAACTATTCTTTAACAGAATAACTTGTCAATGAAATGAAAATACTTGAACCGTTGTCTTTGAAAGAACATTCGATTAAATTTTTGTCGTCATTTAAAGGTGCATGCAGACCAACAGAGCATTCGCTGTTCTATCCCCCACTCTACGAAATCAACGAATCACGTTTCGTGTAACGATCGAATTTCGTAGAGTAGGGGGATAGAACACCCCCCGTGGGGTGCCCACCTAGTCGTGGTGGAGGGGCTCAGTAACCGTGGACTGGTCACCCACGTGGAATTTTTCCTCAATTTTGCGAAAGTGTGATTAATTGTTTAATTTATCTGCCATGTCAAATAACAGCGAACATTGAAACTCCCGTAGGTCTATGTATCATAGTTTTGGATATTTTCAAAAAAGAAATAAACATCCATAGAAGTCCATAGAAACCTGAAAACTGAATTTACTCATATTTAATGCCTATTTTTTTAAATCATTTTTACGTGTTTATATTAAGGTAATTTTAATACACCGATATCATTTATCAAACATTATAATTGATGACTCTAGAGGACGGTGTCGCAAATTTTCTTACAATTAAAAAACATTTTTTTTCTCAATAATCCCTCGACGGTCGCATTTTATTTTAAAACTAACGAATACTACACAAAATGCTCTACTCGTGAAAAAAAAATCAAATGCAAATATTGCAGGACTAGCGAGATATGAATTTTTAAATAATTCAGTCAGGGTTGTCACTTTTCAAGTGTACAAGATTACATGTTTGGTGAGTTTCTTGGCTAACCCGCCCCCCCCCCCCCTTGCAGTCTCACGTGTATTTTTCTCATTCAACAAAATTTTAAGAATTCTTTTAATTTCGCGAAATTCCGTCATGAATGTCAATTACAATATGTACCTATTAAACGTGAGTGTAATGTGATTCCTAGTAGGTACTATATGTGCTACTTGAAGGACAGGTAGAAAATAACTTGTAATACGTTAAAAATCTTAAGGTTTATTTATTAACTATTCGTCGGTCCAGGGATTATCCTGGTTAGTTACAATCGCCACAACAGGTCACACTTTTACCAGCATGCATGTAGCGGGCGAAACTTCTTCGACATCATCTTCATCTTGCCACTCGGCGTCATCGTTTTCCCGGATCACGCAAAGGACCTCCTTTTGGGATCTAGGATTCGCGTTGGTCGAACTACTTCTACCCCTAGAGCCTCTTGTGCACGGTTCTGTGCAATTGCAATTTTTTTTGCGCAGAAATACATGCCACAGTCCGTCTCCCAGTACTGGCCTTTGGTCCGTGGGGCTTGGACAATACATGTCAAATGGCAGATTTCTGAAGCCCTTAAGAGTCGGTGTAATACCAAGTGACTGGCGGAGCAGAAATAGACCATAGCTCTTACTATCATGCTCTGCAGGCTTTCGATAGTTTTTCATCCCACTCAATATTTTTTCTTAGTTTGTTCATTGTCGAAAACTACACGTGAAGTCTCCTTGTAAACCTATCGTGATCTTTCGTGATTTTTTCTTGGACCCCCTCCTCCCCTATAGGACCTCGCGTGAGAAGCACAAGCCCTTATTTATTTTATTAATATTTGAAATACTGTAGGCTATTTGAAGGGTCCACGGAAAAAACATGTCCAGTGCTTAAAAAAATCAGGGCAAATTCACACCTTATTCTGTCAAATGTAAGGTGGTTTTTCCTTCTGTAATTTGAATTGACTAGACATGTTCTTTCCGGGGACCCTTCATTTATTTATTCTCTGGTAGCTATGAAGATGAGTCCGCTTATTGGTCGTTGGTCATAGGCATAGTACTTAGGTACCATTTAATTAGACTTTCCTGTTTCAGTCGTAATAAGTATTTGGCCATTCGGTTGCGTCTATCGCAATGCACATGAGTTGAGATGCATTAGTTAAGTTTTACGTTGTTTTAAGTTTTAAGTTGTTAGACCAAATTCGGGCACCACTAATGACGGAAATACTGCTCAGACAGCATTTTCAGAAAAAAAAATTGTAAGATTTATGCCGGAATACTCAGTATAGAGCAGTGGCTTGTCGACGATTTTCACACCTTTTTAGTAGCAGCTATGTTGCTAACGCTTTCCGTGTATTTTCTACATCTGTGGCTGAAAACTAGGTAATGGCATATGACTGGTATATTTTATGTGAGTCACAATGCACAAAATTGTAATGCACGGTTGGAAACTCATTGAGATGAATCCTTTGCCAGTAGCAATGCTGTCCGACCAAGCCGGCGAATCCCGTACTAAATGTTGGCAGTATGCTCGTGAGCACCACTCTCGAAAGGTAGACAGGAAGACTACAATTTTCGTCTTTTTCGGCGTGCTCTCGATTCTTCGGATTTGTCTCTCAAAGACCGACATTATAAACAAAAACTACTACTTTACCGGATAAAGTTGTGACAGTTTTAAAGCCTTCTGAACGACATGCTTCAGTAATACCCGAAATTAATGAAGACGAGAACTTGGCTTGGCTCTCGGAGTTGATGAACGTCTTTATTATGAAGAAGATAGACATAAAAATCCTTGGGCGAGCGAAGCGTCACCGTTTCAGCTTTACCAAAAATGCTTTTAACGGTAGCGGACTCTTCCGAAGGTTTGATAAATATTCTTAATACAATAAATATTGTTTTCAGCTTTTTGAGTTTTCGCAAAAAAATAGTTAGTAAAAAGGACGTAAGCGACTGAGCGATAAGACAGATTTAGCTTGCGTCCACTTATTGGAACAGACTAGCAACTACTACACTAAGCCATGGCCCGACATAATAATAGCCAGTTTTCAGATTGTGACAACCCTATTAACTTAGAAATGAGCCAAAACCATAGAAACGCTATAAGTCCTAGGTCCGACATGATAAAATTGTGAAAATTTGATACATAATAGGTACACTACTCATACGTCTTTTAGATCTAAAATAAAATGCGACCGTCAATAAATCATTAAAAAAATTGATTTTATAAAAAAAAGCAAAAAGACGTAATATCATCAAAATAATCAATTATGCAGTCCTGTATTTTTTTTATTTGGTTCAATATCGTTCCTTCAAAACACAGAAAAAATATTAGCGCATTAATTTTGCATTTAGAGGAAATAAAAATACAAACATGTTTTGATGACGTCATAAATGTAATCTTAAGCATTTTTTTTCTCAGAAACTAAATACGATAGACGACTGGGAGTTTTTGTATTGGTTTTCTTATAAAATGTTGCAATCGCTAAAGCCAAGAAAATGTGGTGAACAAAACTGAAGAAATATCTCACACTGTGCCACGGTGAAGCGAAGAGGCACCCGGGGCCGGCTAGTTTTGGGCTGCCGGCTGGCCCGAGGAGGACGCTCCAAGTGGGCTCACCGAGCCCGCTTAGGACGCGTGGAGGTGGACCGCAGAGGAAGAGGAGTGTCGGTGTTGTCGTTGCCGCTCTCCCTATCCTCTGCGGCCGAGGTGGGATCGCAGGGGGAGAGGCGTGATGGTATTACGGAGCGCCACTCTCCCTACCCCCTGCGACCTTGGCGGGGCCGTTCCGCCGTAATGGCGTCGGTGGGGCTGCAGAGGAAGAGGAGTGTCGGTGTTGTCGTTGCCGCTCGCCCTATCCTCTGCAGCCGAAGTGTGGTCGGCGGCATAGCCACAGACCTGATATGCCGCCGGGTGCCGGGAAATCTTCCGGCACCTACAGTCTCCTTGTGGCGGTCTCGGGAGGGTCCGCCACAATGCATCATGGAGACCGAGGAGGGAGGCGCGCCCAACCATCTGGCGCGCCCAGCGTGGAGGGTCTTCGGACACCCACGAAGGAGCTGCCGGCAAGCAGCTGCCGCCGGCGGGGTTGCGAATGTAAGCGAGAGCGTTCTCGTAACCCCGCCAAAAAGGCGACGAGGTGGCATATGGGGGGGTTTTTTAGTGGGTATACCGTAGGCCTCATTAGCCAAACGGGAGTCCCACATAACCGCTCGGGTCCCCTCCCGCACCCGGGCGGTATGCGTAAAGCATTTCTCCCCCCCTAAACAAAAAAAAAAAAGGGGGATAGAACAGCGAAGGCTGTTTTGGTCTGCATGCACCTTAAGGCGAAACTAAAAAAAAATATCTCAAAACTACTTAAAACTTATTTTTGCCACTTTTGAATCTCCTGAGAAAAAAAAAAAACAAAATAGGATTCATTGTTCGCAAGATTCCGTGTAACATGCATATAACTACATGCGGTCGAAATGGTAAACTCCTTCTTTTTTGAAGTCGGTTGAAAACATTTTTTTACATAGAAGTCCAAAATCTACGCGTGCGAAGCCGAGGGCAAAAGCTAGTTAATATATATTTTTGGTATGTTACCTAATTTTTTAAAGACAAGTCCTCGCTATCTTATTATACGAATCGGTAGGATTATTGTTCAGGATAATATTATTTGCAAAGTGAAAGTGTAGCATTTGTTTTTAAACGACTTAAAAAACGGAGGAGGTTCTCAATTCAACTGTTTTTTTTTAAACGGTTTTTATTAACTTCACCGCGTATCAACTGTCGTCGATGCTTCAAATCTTGTGATCGATTTTTCGACCACTTCTACTGCACCGAAATCAATAAAATTTGGAACTCTTATCAAGTCCCCATGACAATGCAATATTATAATATTTGTATCCTTGTATCCTCAAACCCTGATGCTGCAGACGTACTGCTTACCTTAACCGAGAGTGTTAGACACGTGAAAATGAAAGTATAGCATGTTTAGCATAATCAAATACTAACAGCCTGATCTTGACCTCCAACTCCTCACTCCTGATGCTGCAGTACTGCCTACAATAACCGTAAATTTTATCTTTTATCGATATATGATTTTAAAGAAGTTCTTTAGATATTAAGTACAAACATGTGAATTGAATACTAGCTTCCAACTCCTCAAATCTGATACTCCAGTGTTACTGCCTGCCACAACCGCTAGGTTTAGCGATATGTAGATTTTTAAGTATTGCTTTAGATATTTAGTAGAAACATACGAATTTCATTATTATCATCATATCAGCCGAAAGACGTTCACTGGTGAATATAGGCCTCCCCCAAAGATTGCCATAAGGACCAGCCCTTTACCACCCGCATCCAGCGACCTTCATCAGGTCATGAGTCCACCTTGTGGAGGGCCTACCCACGCTACGCCTTCCGGTACATGACCGCCACTCGAGAACTTTACCGCCCCAACGGCTATCAGTTCCAAGCGCAACGAGCCCCGTTCACTGCCACTTCCTGCGGCCCTCCGGCCGATAGACTGACAGCGTGAGTGGTTAGCGTAGGGCGAGCTGTTGGGTCCGGCTGATAGACTAACGGCGTGAGTGGTTCGCGTAGGGCAGGCCGTCGGGCCTGCGGCCCTCTGGCTGTTATAGTAACAGCGTGAGTGGATCGCGTTGGGTGAGCCATCGGGCCTGCGGCCCTCCAGCTGATAGAGTGACAGCGTGAGTGGATCGCGTAGCGTAGGGCGAGCCGCCGGGCCTTCGGCCCTCTAGCAGGTAGAGTGACAGCGTGAGTGGTTCGCGTAGGGCGAGCCGTCGGGCCTTCGGCCCTCCAGCTGATAGAGTGACAGCGTCAGTGGATCACGTAGGGCGAGCTGTCGGGCCTGCGGCCCTCCAGCTGATAGAGTGACAGCGTGAGTGGATCGCGTAGCGTAGGGCGAGCCGTCGGGCCTTCGGCCCTCCAGCTGTTAGAGTGACAGCGTGAGTGGATCGCGTAGCGTAGGGCGAGCCGTCGGTCCTTCGGCCCTCCAGCTGATAGAGTGACAGCGTGAGTGGATCTCGTAAGGCGAGCCGTCGGGCCTTCGGCCCTCCAACTGATAGAGTGACAGCGTGAGTGGTTCGCGTAGGGCGGGACGTCGGGCCTTCGGCCCTCCAGTTGATAGTGTTACAGCATGAGTGGATCGCGTAGGGTGAGCCGTCGGGCCTGCGGCCCTCCAGCTGATAGAGTGACAGCGTGAGTGGATCGCGTAGTGTAGGGCGAGCCGTCGGGCCTTCGGCCCTCCGGCCGATAGACTGACAGCGTGAGTGGTTAGCGTAGGGCGAGCTGTTGGGTCCGGCTGATAGACTAACAGCGTGAGTGGTTCGCGTAGGGCAGGCCGTCGGGCCTGCGGCCCTCTGGCTGTTATAGTAACAGCGTGAGTGGATCGCGTTGGGTGAGCCATCGGGCCTGCGGCCCTCCAGCTGATGGAGTGGCAGCGTGAGTGGATCACGTAGTGTAGGGCGAGCCTTCGGGCCTTCGGCCCTCCAGCTGATAGAGTGACAGCGTGAGTGGATCTCGTAGGGCGAGCCGTCGGGCCTTCGGCCCTCCAACTGATAGAGTAACTGCGTGAGTGGTTCGTGTAGCGTAGGGTGAGCCGTCGGGCCTTCGGCCCTGCAGCTGATGGAGTGGCAGCGTGAGTGGATCACGTAGCGTAGGGCGAGCCTTCGGGCCTTCGGCCCTCCAGCTGATAGAGTGACAGCGTGAGTGGATCTCGTAGGGCGAGCCGGCGGGCCTTCGGCCCTCCAACTGATAGAGTGACAGCGTGAGTGGTTCGTGTAGGGCGAGACGTCGGGCCTTCGGCCCTCCAGTTGATAGTGTTACAGCGTAAGTGGATCGCGTAGGGCGAGCCGTCGGGCCTGCGGCCCTCCAGCTGATAGAGTGACAGCGTGAGTGGATCGCGTAGCGTAGGGCGAGCCGTCGGGCCTTCGGCCCTCCAGCTGATAGAGTAACAGCGTGAGTAGTTCGCTTAGTGTAGGGCGAGCCGTCGGGCCTTCGGCCCTGCAGCTGATAGAGTGGCAGCGTGAGTTGTTCGCGTAGGGTGAGCCATCGGGCCTGCGGCCCTCCAGCTGATGGTCGACTGACAGTATGAGTTTATATTTTATAGTCTCGAAATTCGACTTGTCCAATGTGTACAATATAATAATGTAAGTTTGATTTTCTCAATAAACCAAATTCATTGACATTATATTCCTTATTGTCAGATCTCTGTTATCTAAGGTATTGTATGAATAACACATCCATTTGAGACACTTCAGGCATTAAGGCTGACATTTTTTTAGTGTCGGATTTCTAAAAATATCTATTCTGCAGCGATTCCCCTCTCGTTACACATAAAATAATGTCCATTACGTTTACATATGTGGCGTGATTAAAGCGCGAGAGTTAAACGCTAGCATGCATAATTGTATTGCATATTACAAACAACATCTTTGATCTAGAATAAGTAGGTATAGTATCGGAAATTAACTTAACAATTGCACTAAAAACTTGAAAATAAAATAAGTAAAAAAAGTTTTAAGTTAAACGGTTTTTATTGCACCAAAAACTAGAAAATAAAAATTAGTTGTAACTAACCGTAGATGCTACTTTCTGTAGATTAGTCACGTGAAACTATTATCACTGTAGTCTTCCCAAGTCGGATGCTGAAAACCACGTTTAGCCTCTATGTCAGTGGATTAAGCGTTACCTAATCGGAAACTTTTACCAAACTAAAATAAAAACGTGGGGCGTTATTATTAAGAAACATACAAGTTAAACAACTTTTATCAAGGCCAGACCAAACTTATTACACTATTGCTGTCTTGATTTCTATGTGTGTTCTTAAATAACTATAGTGACTTAAACACAATTGCGTACGCCCCACGTTTTTATTTCAGGTTGGTAAAAGCTTCCGATTAACGCTTAATCCACTGAGATAGAGGCTAAACGTGGTTTTCAGCATCAGACTTGGGAAGACTACAGTGATAATAGTTTCACGTGACTAATCTACAGAAAGTAGCATCTACGGTTAGTTACAACTAATTTTTATTTTCTAGTTTTTGGTGCAATAAAAACCGTTTAACTTAAAACTTTTTTTACTTATTTTATTTAATATTTGTTTTGTATGTACCTACCCATGTTACTCGACATCGATCGAGATTTTTTTTTGAACCGGTATAATCCCGAGATGGTCCCGTTTGGCACCAAGATATTTTATACCTTAGGTACTATCAGTATTGTAAGTAATTTTTTTGTGCATCAAGGGAGGTAAGTACGGAATTCCTAAGGAGAGTGTTAGACTCGGAACTTTTATGACTCGAGTTAGTATTCCGCTTACTGACCGTGATGCATACAATGTTTTTCATCACATTTCTATTACTCCCTAGGGAATTTCACTTTTATATTACTCCCGCTACGTACGCAAGCAATGGCGCGCTTTGACAGCCAGTGTGATGAAATAGTACATTGTGCATCAAGGGAGGTAAGTACGGAATTACTAACGAGAGTGTTAGAAGCCCGACACCGTAAGCGGACGGCTTTTATACTCGAGTTAGTATTCCGCTTACCGACCGTGATGCATACAATGTTTTTCATCACACTTGCCGACAAAAAAATAGTTTTAAGACAAAATATTATTAACTAAATGACGTACTGACATTTCTATTACTCCATAGGGAATTTCACTTTTCTATTACTCCCGCTATGGCGCGCTTAGACAGCAAGTGTGATGAAAAGTAAATTATTACTTACCCAAGTATTCTGTATTGTCTTAACACAGGCTGCCTTAATTGATGATATTACCATTTTACACTATTTTAGACCCGTGTTTCAGCATAAATATTGTTAAGTGATCCCTCTTTCATTAAAAGGTTCTTGCCTATTATAGGTATATTCTGTGGCAGGACCGACAGAAGAACCTACATACATAATAAAATAGCCGCAAAGTAAAATTATCTATCACTTTAAGGGATCCTTCCTATTAACCTTCGTGTAATTGAGTGAGCCCTTTTGGCCATTAACATCTGCCTATACTCAATGGGCTTAATAGCTGATGCTGATACATAATATTATGTATGTACCTAAAATGTTTCGATTGCCAAAAAACTGTGCATAGTTAAGGGCTTTAATGAAAACAAAACTTAGCCACCCTTATTGTGTTAGTATTCTTGTAGTTTATGTGAATATTATTATGGTCGCGAGGTCTACATGAAAATAAAAACACGATCGTTTCCATTCCATAGTGTCACGTTTAGTCATACAAACTATATGCCTCGTAGCACAAAATAGTGACGTTAAGTTTTGTTTCCACTCCGTTGAAAGCCAGAACTATGTATGTATCTACATGTTTTTGCAATCTACACATACAGGGTGTTTGGTTAGCGGTGTCGGAGCTTTTAAGGGCTTAAACTACAATCAAGTTCATCGATAAATTACCATGCAATTTTTTTTTGTGCCAAGGATAATTAAATTTTAAAATTTCAAACAGACGAATGCAAAGCAAGAGGAAGCAGAGCAAGAGGTATTTTTGGAATTATATATTTTGAGTGGAATTATTACCTTAATTAGTTTGCTTGTCTAATGAGCTCTCTAACGAGATTTTTTTTGCAAAGATAGGACCGATAACAAACGTGTAATTCTAGAAATACCTCATGCACCCGTATTCGTCTGTTTGAAATTTTAAAATTGCCGCCATATATAGTAGGCACAAAAAAAAATCATGATAATTTATCGATGAAATTGAATGTAGTTTAAGCCGACAAGCTCCGACACCGCTGACCAAACACCCTGTATACACATATGACATATAATAAATGTGGTAAGAAATAGTTTATTGCGAGCTCTACAGTTTTAGATTGTACCTTCTGGACCCGATACACTAACTAGACAGTCATGTTCTTTCGCTCTCTGTATGAATTTTTTTGTTTTATATTTAGGTACCTATTTTTTTTCTGTTTAGCGAGTATCACGACACCATCATGGAAGTCTTTGTTTTTTTCTAGAAAATTTGCTGTCTGAACATCATCGATTCAGTCGAAAGAGTCCATTGCCGGACACCGGGTTCTTCCCAACGACCGTCTTGTGCAACCTTATTTCACGGTTCCCTGCAATCTTCACCACAGACATGCTACCGACTCGAGATATAGCTACAGTGTGCTACCTTGACCTGGGGTTTTACAAAAATGGGTAATAATAGGGATTACTAGCCTTTTAGGAAATAACCAATCACAAATGTTAAATTTAACATTACAAATTATATTTCCTTCTAACGGTTAATGTAACGCGTGTATACCGCTGTTGTCAAACGCCGCTTTTTTTAATCAAATTTTTAACCTAATGTCGCATGGTGCTGGTTAAAAATCTTCCGTCTTGTTCGGTTTCAATAAAAGCCTGTATGGTGGTAACACAAAGTATGGGTAAGTAAATGGCCGAAACGCCGAGATAAATAAATGAAATAATTCGTTTCTCTCATCTAGGTATATGAATTATACTGTTCGTCTAAAAAAAACAAAAAAAATCTAAACAAATATGGCTAACTTTCCACAGCGTTTGACGTCTTTGAGACATATTGTGAAACACGTTCGCAGATATATTTTTACGTTTATACTAATAAATATGAAAAAAAAAAACTAAAATTGTATAACGATTAAGTTGCTGATAAAATCAAGATTGTGTTCTAAAAGTGGGTGATTAAGATTTTTTTTTTTGTTTTTTACAGGCGAATGGTAGAGTTAGGGTCTCACCAAACTAGTCGACGCCGTTTCGGCTAATCGCGTACGGAAAAAGCTTTATGTCAACGCAATAAGAGCGAGGACATCGTAAATCGACTCGGCCCGCGCGAAACGACGTCTTTCGACGGGAAAACGGCGTTTTGCCGTAAAGCTGTTCGCATTCGTACGACCCCGTTTGCAGCCTAACGCACCCGTTCGCATTCCTAAATCTCCTAATACCGCCGTACGGTGCCGGAGATCTGACAACACGAAGTAATACTGTCGTAATCATACACGTCTGTTCAATTTCAAACTAGTTACTAACAACTAGTCTCCAAAAATGAGATTTACGATTGCCGATCACCCGCTGTCCTATCTATCTGTTCGTCGGACTCGGCGGCTGTACGCGTGCTGTCTGACGTCTCGACGGCAGGACGGAGCACGGGAGAACCGACCGCCGCTTTACAACTGTTGCGGTAGCAAATCGCAGCCGATCGAGCGTTTCGGCGGCCGTAAGGAGGTTGAGACTGCTTAACGCAGGTGTTCAGCCGCGGAGACGGTCGATCGGCTAAATGCGAATAGTGTGGTGTAAAACACTCGGTGAAAGCCGACTCCGCGTCGATTGGTTTGGTGGGACCCTTACATACTTTATACTCAAGAGTTTACAAATAAAGTTCGTAAATGAGCGAAGTGCTAATGTCCAACAGATGACACCCTGTTTGCCCGGAAGTTTGGCCTCTATCGCTAATAAGTAATATATATCTGAAGAAAATACGTAAAATTAAGTAATCGGACGAGGATATCGGCGAGAACATCAGGATATTTTCATTTTCTTAAAATTTTGAGCAGAGGCTAATTCTTTAAATACCTATCGATTGTAGTAAAATATAAAAATAAAAAATCGTTATGTACATAATAAATGAAATGGCAACCGTGAGAGAACCTTATAAATAACATAATGGTCGATTTCAGGTTCAAATGGCGTAGTGAGTAGTAGTAGTTCAAGTGTTCAGTAGATGATCACCCTGTATGCGTAGATTGCAAAAACATGTAGATACATACATAGTTATTGTGTTCAGTCATGAAACTTATATTTTTATTTATTCAACAACATAATTATTTATGACTGAACAACATAATTATCTATGAGTAGAAGGTTCCTGCTTCCTAATAAAATTTTCAGAAGTTTTTTTAGATGACATTTCTCATCCTCGAATTAATTATCTATCCTAGAATAATAACGTAGTTAACGTGAGATTTAAACATATTAAAAAAGGAACATTTTGATTAAAACGTCAGGGCTGCAAGATCTTTTAAAAGAAAAGTTTGAAATTTATATAAATTAATGGTGAAAGCCTTTTGAATATCTTCACCGCCGTGATCCTAATTGACATGTGACCCAATTATATCATTCCGGTAAAATAAAGGCCGCATCTATCCCGCTGTGCAGTTCTACGTCTCCCTAAAGTTGAAAAGGACAATTACGGCGGCGTGTCGATAACGATGGCTATCAGTGTTTATCTTATCTCGGCTGACCTCTGAATGTAGGGCGGGAGCGGCGCGGCGGGGCGAATAGCCTCTCGACTAAAGGCGCGCCGAATACAAACTCTAGTCGTACCATGAGCTGCCGCTACGTTATTAACGCACGTTTACTTTCTATCCATCCCGCTCGTACTTGGGGCTTGTCCATTAATCACGGCATACGATTTTGGTCTATTTTAGACCCCCCCATCCCCCCCCTTTAGCCAATATGACGTGTAATTTTTTGCTAACTTAAGTAGTCCTTTTAATAACACTTCAATTTACGTACTTTATTAAGCACACGTGATAACTTTTTTGCCAACAACGAGGTAAATGTCCGCGAAGCTTTAAAACTCAGCTCAGCAAAAGTATGCTTTTCAGCAGAGTGACAAAAAATTACACGTGATTTGTCCGATGACCCCCCCCTCCCCTATGGTGATAATTGGTGATTTTTGCTTGACCCCCCCTCCCCCTTATACAGTATGACGTGATTAATGGACAAGCCCTTGCGTATTGGCGCGAGAGAGCCGGATAGAAAGTAAAAGCGCTTTAATAATGCAGCGCAAGCTCATCGTACGGCTACTGTAGCCGTACCATGGCTTTGCAAGTATCGGTAACGTTAGGTTTTTCTCGATACGTAAAGCAGGCCATCGCGCTCGCTCCTATATGTCAGCGTGAGTGCGGTAGAATACATTAGCGTAAAAAGGGGTAAATGAGAATGACAGGATAAATAGGAATGTAAAGTAAACTCTGTTAGTCCAGGACAAACAGTCCAGTTTAGAATATCACATATGAAAAAATCTGCTGTTCTAAACTGGACTGTTTGTCCTGGGCTAACAACCAGTTTGCTCTACATTCCTATTTACCCCGTTATTCATATTTATCCCGTTTTACGATACGTATCGAGTAAAACCTTACGTATCCTTTACTTTTCAACTTATTGTACGGTTACTGAATAGAGATGAACGGATCATTCGGTACCTATTGCACCTCTGGCGCAGTTTAAACTTTGGATTTTTAGGGTTCCGTACCTCAAAAGGAAATAACCACTCAAGAGCATGTCGGGCCATGCTCAGTATAGGGTTCCGTAGTTATTCGAAAACGGCTGGGCCGATTATGTTCGAAATAGAAACATATTCTTGTTAAGAGACCGACTTATTCAATGATAACAGACAATAGGATTACAACAAAATAAAAAAAAACATCCTCACTGATGAACACATAAATTAATTTTTAAATCTGAGAACTATGTTTGGCTGGTAATTTAAAAAATAAATAAATAAAAGTTTTGCAAACTGTATCATGTGATATATCAAATGAAAGGCTTTAGTGCCTTAGTGTGAGGACTTTAAATATATAAATACTATCGAACTTATTTAAAATAATGAAAATCTGAACATTCATATGTATAATGTATAAACTTTCACACTTGGCCGGTTTTCGAATGTGCATTTCTCGTAGGGTGCTAAAATAACAAATGTATCAACTAATACGACTAATACTTACCGATTACGAGTAATGCACCTATTGCTTACTCAGGGGCAGGGGGGTTATATCGAATGTCAGAAATGCTCGGATAATTTTGCAAGGGTAATCTTGATAATGATGGAAATAATGGTGATTTTTATGTTACTTTCGAAATTAGCCCCAACACCTTGTCAACAAAATGTGGCGCTCGACGGCTTCGACAATGCACTTCTTTCTACAGGGTTCTCGCGAGCATTCCAAAAGATTTTAACTGTGCATTCTAGACATCAAAATAAACAAAAAAATATTGTGAGACCTTATGTTAAATACCAACAAAAAAAATATTTATTTTTTTAGACTGTTTGAATACTTTTTAACATTTCTAGTGCTTTTCATCAAACATTAATTTAAAATTGTTAAAAATGATTTATTTTAATTATTTTTTTAGGGACGGGTTATCTCGTCAAGTCTATTCTTATTTTTTGATTGCCAGGCAAAAGGTCATTGTGGTAGCATTGTAATCAAAAAGAAGAAAAAAGGTTGATTATCTCTGAAACCAATCCGAATCCAGGACATTTTAAATAACATTAAAGACTCTAAATATGGTGAGGAATTCAGCATTAAAATCTTTTGGAATGCTCGCGAGCACCCTGTATAGGTACTTGCCAATATTATCTCATGGCGATTATAAGTACCTGCGACCCCATTAACGACGCCCACTCCAAAGAGACACCTTTATGGCTCATGAAAGAAAATAATGTAACGGTGTTCATATGAAATAACTTTTTGGCCTGATCACGAAAATTACAAGAATTTGTACTTTAAGGTGCGACCACACCGCAGCTTGAAAAACGGTCACGATACGAAATCGCAGTGACGCGTCGTATGCGTACCGTTTTTGACGCATGCTCCCCCAAACCGCTGCTTAAAATACGCTGACGGTACGAGACCTATTCAATGATACAATTCGTTTCTCTCATCGAGGTGCCTTCTATATGAATAAATTGTTCGTCTAAAAAAAATCTAAACAAATATGGCTGACTTTCTACAGCATTTGACGTCTTTGAGACATATCGTGAAACACGTTCGCAGATATATTTTTACGTTTATACTAATAAATATGAAAAAAATACTAAAATTGTATAACGATTTTTTGGACGCAAACCTTCCAAACCGGAGCTTAAAATACACTGCGTCAAAATCATGCTTCAAATACCTAAATAACATATTAAGTAGATGGTCAACTGCAACCATCACAGCAACATGTGTATGTCATCTGATGAGGAAGAAGCTCTTCTATTAGCATTAGAAGCTGATGAGAATAACATGGTTATTTTTAAATTATTTAACTTTTCTGAGTATTCGTAAAAGTGTAATAAGTAACATTCTTTCATTTTAAAATTTTCATACTCCGAAGCGGATTCTTTTTCAAAAGCATGACAGATACTGCTAGTGAATTTTCCTTTAGTTTGATGATTTATTTTCAAATATGAAGTACATTATTTGTAAGGTATGAGAAATAAATGTTAGCTAATAATACCTCCGTAATATTAATAATTTTCCATTATGTACATATATGTTAGGTTCCGTCGGTCTATTGAATAGTGTATTTTCCTTGAGGTTGTAGAAAAAAATTAAGCTTAAAAAATGTATCGTACATATACAACATCCTTAAGTACAATCCTTTCGACTTTCGACTTGACCCGACTTTTTGGTGTCAGTTTTCGAAAGTAAGCTTACTGTCCATTTATACTTTTTTGTTCACCTAATAGTTATTGGGAAAAAATTAAAAAGTCAATCATTCGCCACGAAGGCCACGAAGACATTAGTTAATAGTAGACCTAAGAAGTTTCGTAAGTAGAATCGACTTATTTGTTTATCATCATTGTATCAATCTTTAAAATATCAATAATTAGCGAATTATATGAAATCGAAGATGTATAATATTAAAATTATTGTTAATACCAAAACATATTTAAAGGATTGTATTTAAAAAAAAATTGCCGTGTGGTGCCGGCTTAAGAATGTCATTACCCCCTTTCCACCCGTGGGTATCGTAGAAGTCTGACTAAGGAAAAAGCCCTAAAATTTGCTAAAAGTGGCACATGGAATTTATTAGTTTCGTGTGATCTGACCCCTATTGGGAATACAGGCGTGAGTATGTATGTATGTATGTATGTATGTGTATATTAAAAAAAACAGGAATACTGATTTTCACAACTAATCATTCAAATTTGAGTAAACAAAAACAAGTTTTTGTCTTTTTTTGCATTCAGATTATTTGATGTGCTAATCAGTATTTTTGGATGGTCGGTTTAATGATTTCCTTTTTTAAAAGGTATGTCTAGAATCTGATAATCTCTATGTGAAAAACGAAGTGTTACCGACAATAACCGAGAAACCCCGATTCGCAAATCTTGGCGTAAAAAACGCTGCATTTTTTACCAATCGGTTGCGTCTTTTACGTCACCGGTGTGGTGTCTCCCATAAGATCTCCGTGTAATATTTCTTGCGATTTTTACGCAGATCACTATACGGTGTATATAAGGTCCTAATTTATTAGTTGCAGATATTTTAACACATGATACTTTACATTAAAATAGTTAACTTTAAATATAAATTAAAAAATCTTTTCATGTAATTTTTTTGATTTCATTTTCCTAACAAAAAAAATAATTATAATTTCGTCTAAAAAAAATCATCATGTATGCATTATCACATGTCACAATAACACTGTCTGTCATGTCATCAAACGACACAATCCAAAGGAAAATAACATGACATTGACAGTCAAGTATTTAATTTATCGACGAGAAGTGGCCAGTTCCAGTTAAGTGGTACGTAAAAGAGGTACTAGAATCTGTTCAATGAGTTTTCATTTAATAATCACAAAAACAGGGTGTTTTTACGTAGGAAATTTGTTTTTCCGTTTTCTCCAAAAAAACATCGTAAAAGCTATATAGTACGGTCAAATCGTACATTAAACTCGCAAAACATGTAGTAAAGCTGCATTTTTGGTATGTTATTTAGACACCATAGGGCAGTATAAAACCACATTTTGCAAGCAAAAAAAAGTTGTGCTACCTGCGATATACGTGAAAAACTGTGCAATTTACTGTCTATTTTTAGTTTCTGATTTTTATAAAAAAAGCCTTACGTTTTTTGACAATATGTATCAGGTAACGTTTAAAGATGAATGAATTTGTAACAAGATGAGATAACATGCATTACCGTAGGTTTTATAGTTTCAGAGATTCGAGACTTCAAATAGTACCCTGTTTTGTAAACTAGATAAAATGTTGAGTTTTGCTAACGTTTTTGGTTTAATATCGCCTTACCTAATTATGCTACGAAAAACATGAAATAATTAACTTATAACTCAATTAATATTCTTTCATTTAAGGGTAAAATCAGGTCAGTAAACTTTGTAATTGAAACTAAAAACGCGAAATTCAAAAAGCAGGAGGTCCGCTATCTAAGTTTTTCATACAAATGGCAAGTCGTGTTGCAAAGCTGCAATTTTTTGTATATTATATAGGCTCTATAGGGATGTACGAAAATGCATATTACAAGAAGAAGAAAAAAAGGATTTAGGTAAAGGACGTAAAAAACTGAAAAAAAATCGGACTTTTTTTAGTTTTTGACGTTTACCTAAAAAACTATAAATTTTTGATACGAATGGCTATAAAACTATGAAATAATATTAAATATGAAAGGATTTGAGCTACCTTGCATTACCCTAAACTATATAGATTTAGAGATACGACATTTTAAAATGTGCCCTTCATTAAGTTATGAAAATAAATGCATGTTTTGAAGCCTCGTGTACCCCCAACTATAAGACTTACAATAATTGTTATCGACTCAATTTGTTCCAAATTTAATGTAGTTATTATCTACAGTTACTTTTTTGTCTTAGCGCGAACGTTTTGCCAATATTTAGTGAATAGCTTTAACGTAACCTAAAATTTGTTTATGTTTTGATAAAAGGGCACTTTATGAAATGTCGTATCTCAAAGTTTATATAACTTACGGTGATGCAACGTAGCTCAAATCCTTTCAAATTTAATGTTCTTTCTTAGTTTTATAGCAATCAGTATCAAAAAGATAATAGATTTTTAGTTAAACGTCAAAAACTAAAAAAAGTGCGAATTTTTTTCCGTTTTTTACGTCCTATGCCCAAATTATTTTTTTGTTTTTCTTTTAATATGCATTTTCGTATATATCTATAAGGCCTTTATAATATACCAAAATTGCAGCTTTGCAACTCGACTTGCGATTTGTATGAAAAACTTAGATAGCGGGCCTCCTGCCTTTGGAATTTCGAGTTTATACTTTCAACTACAAAGTTCACTGACCTAATTTTACCCTTAAATTAAAGAATATTAAGTGCGCTATAAGGTCATTATTGCATGTTTTTCGTAGCATAATTAGGTGAGGCGATATTAAGTCGAAAACGTTAGCAAAACACAAAATTTTATCTAGTTTACAAAAAGGGGTACTTTTTAAAGTCTCGAATCTCTGAAACTATAAGACCT